>BLKR01000865.1:130000-205000 GCA_011170035.1 Teleogryllus occipitalis | reverse complement strand
AAGTTATGCAGTTGAAAATATTTTAGTGAGCATTGAATCATCATCAATGGATTTTAATTGTTTAATGTGACCTGGCAGTGTCCTGCAAAATAATGTACTGTATTATTTCTTGATTTCTTGTAGTAAGCTTTCGATACTAACACCTGATGAAAGCGATTCTGAGGTGTATTGTAATTATAGGTCGAAGAAACATAGGTGCACCGATTGCATGAAAATGTTTCGACCTTTTAGTAAGTCAGTTTTGACAAAAGCTACTGATCTGTAAACAAATCTAACCAAGGCATTGATTATATTCCGATCATACTGACGAAATTTGTGGATTTATGTAATGGAATTTGTTTATTATTCCTAATTTTTTTCTATAATGGAAGTCCTCCACATTCAATAAGTAACTTAATCAAGAAAGAACCAATTAAAAGGCAAGCACTGTTACATCTGCAAAGAATTTCATCAATTCCTTCCAGTGCTCACTACTAGTTTCAAGAAGTACCTTACTTTAACATGATAGTTGAACAATTTCAGTCTTTACATATTTTACAAAAAAAAGAAACATTTCTTTAAATTATCCATTTACCTTCCAAATATGACACGCCATTCTTAATTTATTAATTATTACTTAAGCATTTATCGCTGCTAGGAATACATTGATAATCTTATATCATAGAAAATATCTTACCACATTATCCACAATATGATGAAGACAATTTATTCCTAAAAGTCTGTTTTCTGGTTCATAATCATCTACCAAAATAAGAGCAGTTGGTAAAACAGAATCCATATGATCACTTAAATGAGGACTCTGAAACAACCAAAAAAGTAGCTTTACAATGTGTATTAGGCAGTTTCCTATTTTACAAAGAAAATTTACTGAATGTATATTAAATGATCTGGTGATTATCTTCCCATTTAAAATTGATCATATATTTAATTTCTTACACATTTCCCCTACTCATAAGCTCTTAAAATCAAACCATGAGAATTTTCACTATTTTACAAGTGTATACTAATAAAATAATTTAATATTTTATCCATAAAAACACTCCACAAATTGGGTCATTGAAAAGACCCTATAAATTCTGAAATTTACAGTAGAAAATAATATTAAAACTTAAAAGCATAATGGCTTGGCAGTACACTCAAGAGGGAGGGGGCACATTGGGCTTCACAGCCCATCCTATAAGCTACAAACTTTCTGCTTTCAGTCCTCCCAGAAACCAATGTCACATTCACAAATATAATTTTTACTATCTTTTTCTTCAATACCGAAAGTCATTCAAAATCTCAACTGAAATTGTTAAAAACTACTATAAAATCTTAAAAATATAAATAAATGTTGAATTCAATGTAAATGAAAAAAATCTTCAAAAGAAAACATCATGTCCACTGGTCACTACACTTGCAGACCCCTAGAAAAATCCTACTAGCATCACAAATGCAAAAACACATTCATATAAATACAATATTAATTTAAAATTCTCAGTATTTCTTATAAGAAATTATGTTTAATTCATAGTTAGAATAAAATAAAGAAGGGAACTAAACAGAATTCACATTAACTGATAAATGCCAACACACAGAAAAACAAGATTAATATTAAATAAAACTAACCTTTACATGAGGAAGAATCCAACAAAAGCATGATACTGCAGCAGGATATGCCTTCCAAGTGTCTTTCAATAACTTCGGCCTCAATGCCAGTAACAAAGGTTTAAACAGCGGATCCAATTTTACACTGTCATCAATTTTATCATGCACTAATAATTCTTGCAATTTTGAGCATCCACAAAGTTGATAAGTAAGCTGCAAAATTTCTATGGCATATTTCAGACACCGTTCAGAGCTCCATGGTTTATTCTTCGTATGTTCTCCACATAACATTAACAACAAGACAACTGTGTTCTTCTTCAATTTTAAATCTTCGCTTTTCATTTCGGATTTTATAGAAAAAAGCTTTGTCAAATAACTTTTTACGAATTGAAGTTTACTTTCTACATGGGGCATGGAATCTTCAAAATCATTTTCAGTAGGAGGTCTATCGTGGAAAGCAACATTTTCCTGATTTAATGAGTCTAGCAGATACTGATCAAATGCATCACATGCTTCTTCAGGAACTGCCCAGCCTGGATCGTTTAAATCCACTTTTTCTAAAGCTTCTAGAATTACATCCATAGCTGTATTGTTAGCGATATTTCACAGCGTCGGGAAAGAAGAATTAAAAGCAAATTATTCAATTAGAAATAGCACCATAACCTAGAACAACTTCAACGCATCCAGCGAGAACAGTAACATTTTCTACGATAGATACTTGACAATATCGTGGAACTGAGAGATGTTTCTCGGTTAACTAAGAAAGCGTTCAGCAATTCGCACAAAAGTCGCAACGTTTTACAAGTCCACACGACAGACCAGAGACAGCAACAGCCAGATTCAACATTCTTCACACCGTTGGACAAAGAAGGGAATAACACTTCAAGGCAGAATCTTTCAGTAACTTTGAATAATCTTCAAGGCGTTTTGGCGCGCTTAGTAAACAGTAAACACATGGGCAACGGATGGACACCGCATGGATTCTCAATCGACATGCACCCTGGTGGCGAGAAAAATCATTATAAAGGAATAGTTATATCATTCCCTAATAGATGGAGATAAAGTGCATTTCAGACAAAATAGTTGAATAAGAAGCAATCCCACTGAATAGTAGTTTATATAGGAAAATATTACAAAGGATAAAAAATATATTTGTGATGAAAGTGAAAATTCGATCGAGCAAATGTTTTGGAACTGTAAATTATATGATTCCGAGCGAAAGATTTCATTAGAAAAAATGATAAAATAGTTGGCTGTGGACCTGATTCCATTGTACCTCAAATTGTCTTTTAAGGATAAAAATAATGTACGTACATTTCAAAGTGTTGCTTTATTTTAAGTATAAATCGAAAACTTAGTAATGTAGATTTTTTTGTGTGTTACATGGCAATGTAAAGGAAATGTTTAAACCAATAAAATTTACATTCATTCATTCAAATAGCGAGCTTTTGACAATAGCATTCCCGATTTTTTTTTTACAAAAGATTTAATGGAACTTGATTTACCAAAAAACAGAGTATGTTTTATTAAAAGTTTAGTTTATGAAAGAAAACTAATTCCACTAAACAAAAATGTTGATTCTTATTTAGTTAATGAAGGTGTCCCACAAGGTGAGTCCTCTTCTCTTTTCAATTTATATACGAAAAATACCTAGTCTTTTAAAGAACGCAATACAGATTTTGCAATTTGCCGATGATGCTGTATTGTCTATACAAAGCAACGATGTTGTTCACTCTCTTTAATCTTTTAGAAACCCTAGTCAGTGTGACGTCGTGGGAATACACAATAATCACAGACACGAGCTTCAATGATAAATATGTACAGGTTTATTCACAATATGTACAGTAATACTTTAAGTTACTCAGCTCTGGTAGATCTTTACTTTCCTGATCGCAGGAGCGATCCTTAAAAATGAATAACTGACTCGTGGCCCGCGCCACTCCTCAGCGAGCCTCCCGCACACAGCAGACAGCTCCGGCGACCTCTTGTCACCCGTGGATATAGTCCACAACGGCGTCCCAACACATGGTTTGCCGCACGAGCCTAGCTCGGCTCCGCACCGCCCTGGGCGCAAGTTTTTGTGCGTTCGCACGAGGGTTCCCTCTCAGCTCAACAAACCCCACCCCCGCGCTCTGCGTTGGTTCTTATATAGCCGCCACCCACGTGACCTGAAACGTCACTGGGTTTTGCACACGGCCCACACTGACCGCTTTGCCAGGCATTTTTGGACATCCATTTCCCTGGATTCCAAGAATTTGACACGCGGCACGCGGCAAAAATGCGCTGTCCCGTACTTTGGGCATCCCTTTCCCTAGCTCTTAGGATTTCCCAGAATACCTCGGCGTGTCACATCCTGCCTGGCCCCTGGCGTCTAATCCTCTGCCGCCGCCCTTTGTGGCGGTTGCTAACTGTAGTCCTACAATACGTTACATACTTCTCCATACCCTATTTTGAATTTTTTATGCAGGATATAACCACAATAAAAAATTCGTCCCGCAACTAGATTTGTGGATCTGGATATGATTATCCCATTTACCTGGCCATTGGGCTCACACTCTATTGATCTCTCTAACCTACTCTATATTTACAACATATTTTTTTTATCAAAATCTAGCTAATATAAATAACTAACCTACTTCACGTACCTCCTTTCATTCTAATATATACAATTTTCTACAATCTTAATTTACATACAGTCTGCTGCAATTACATCCGTAGTATTCACAATCAAATGATGTGATACTTTCCCTGATACCCCCAGAACCAACAATGTCTTCAGAGCTTCACTTTGTACCCATAATTGCACATACATAAGACACACATGAAACAAACAGAATACACAAACAATACACTTTCAACAATTTGTTACATATATACAGTGATTCTTCTCTTGTCTTGATTTTATACAATGCAATCAAGTGATTCGGTTCAGTGTAGCCCTCCGCATTCCCAGTTCAGTTCAGGTTCCATGTATCAGTAAAACATACGGCTTAAGGCATCAGCATTTACGTGATCCTTACCCCTTTTATGAATAATTTCTAAATTGTATGCTTGGATCATTAATGACCAACGCATCAATCTCGGGTTCTTACTTGAACAATTATTTAGCCATACTAATGGGTTGTGGTCTGTTTCCACTTTAATTTTTGCATTTCCATCCAAATAGTACTTTAATTTCTGCAATGCCCATATTATGGCTGTGCACTCCTGTTCTGTTGTACATCGTAATAATTCCGAATCTGTGAATTTACGACTTAAGTATAACACCGGTTTTTCTTCTCCTCTATCATTATACTGTGCCAAAATGATGCCAATACCTCTTTTTGACGCATCACACTGCACTATAAAATCCTTATTAAAATCTGGCGCGTGAAGGACGGGTTCGTGACAGAGAGCGTTCCTCAGTTTCTCGAATGCCATCTCGCATGCTGGCGTCCACGTTACCCTGCCTTGCCGTTCGCGACCTCGCAATAAGTCCGTTAATGGCGCTGATATACCCGCATAATCGGGAATAAATTTCCTGTAGTAACCCGTTAATCCGAGAAAAGCACGCACTTGCTTTTTCGTTTGAGGTACGGGGTGCTCTTTAATAGTTTTTACTTTGGCCTCTACCGGCCGCATCATGCCACTACCAACCATGTAGCCTAGGTATTGCACATTCTTACGCGCGTATTTACACTTGCTTGGCTGCACATGCAACTTCGCTTTCTCTAATATTAGAAACACCTGCTCTAAATGTCTAAGGTGTTCTTGCCATGTGTCGCTATAAATGGCGATGTCATCCAAGTATGGGACTGCAAATTCTGCACATCCTGCTAATAAAGCTGCCATCATCCTACTACACTGAAAAGGTGCATTTTTTAGCCCGAAGGGCAATCTTAATGGCCTATACGTGCCAAAGCTTGTACAGAAAGCCGCATATCTTTGCGCTCTCGGAGTGAGCGGTATCTGATGATAAAATTTTGCTAAATCCAATGTAGTAATAATCTTAGCTGCCGCTACTGCTTCTATCCTCTCCTCCATGTTCGGCAACGGAAAATATTCCGATTTTATAATTTGGTTTAGCTTGCGATAATCTACGCACGGTCTTGGTTTTCGTCCCGGCGCCTCTACAAGAATCATAGGGGAAGCATAATCAGAGTCGCCTATTTCGATTATGTTATCCCGTAACATCTTCGCGATTTCTTCCTGCAAAATTTTTGATTGACGCGGCGACATTCGATAAGGCGCACTTCTTATCTTTTTCGACTCGTCCGTCAATTCAATGTCCATGGTGACGACATCCGTCAACCCTGGTCTGTGTGAAAATATATGCTTGTACTTTACAATTAAATTGAGCAGTTTGTCGCGGAACTCGTCTTCGACTTCTGTTCCTTCGAGCATAGCTTCCGCATCGAAGTCGACACTATCAAGGTTAATAGCGTACTTATCCAGCTCGTCTTCCTCAACTTCAAAGTTTGAGCTGCGATCTGCTACATAATTCAGATATTCGGTACGTTGCACGTACGCTTTCAACATGTTAATGTGGTAGATACGCTCTTCCTTTTTCCCAGGCATTCGGACAGAGTAGTTCGTGTCCGATTTTTTCTCTACTACTTCTCCCGGTCCTATCCATTGAACAGATAACTTTTTTGTGCGATTCGGGGCCAACACCAGCACCCGGTCGCCCGGCGCGAATTCTCTGTGTACGGCTCGCCGATCGTACCACGTTTTTCTTTTCTCCTGCTCGTTAACAAGCTTCTCGTGAGCTAATTCGCGAGATTTCTGAAGCCTATTTATTAGCTTGAACACATATTCGACGACGGAATTTTCTTCCTCATCGTCCTCGCCTGCAAGGTGTTCATATAATAAGGTTATGGGAGTTCTGAGGTTCCTCCCATACACTAATTCAGCTGGAGTGAATCCGAGGCTCTCGTGCACCGTGGTTCTCAAAGCAAATAAAATCGCGGGCATTTGGTCCTCCCACTCCGTTCCTGCTTCCAAGCATAACACTTTGATTAAGCGATTCATCGTTCTATGCACGCGTTCGATAGGATTTGACTGCGGGTGGTAGGGCGAACTTCTCACCAGTTTGATCCCAAACTTCCTAGCAAATTCACCTGTCAATGCGCTTGTAAAGCACGTGCCCTGGTCTGTTTGTAATTCCTTAGGAAACCCGATTCTACTGAATAATGTCAACAAGGCACTAATGATAGTTGTTGATTGCAAATCTTTAATTGGAATAGCCTCCGGATACCTAGACGCTAAACAAATGGCTGTCAAAATAAACTTGTTGCCTTCTTTACTTTCGGGAAGAGGTCCACAAGTATCAATATTTATTTTACCGAAGACTTCCGTTATCGGCGGTACTAACATTAACGGTGCTTTTTTACGATCATTTGGCCTACCAACCTTTTGACACACATCGCAAGTTTTCACATATGTCTCCATATCCTGGAAACAACGAGGCCAATAAAAGTATCGCGACATGCTGGATTTGCTCTTAGTGCAACCTAAATGTGCATTCGCGGTTTCATGGCACACCTTGAGAACGGCGGCCCGATATTTAGTCGGAACTACTAACATATTAAATTTTTCTCCGCGATTGCTGTGTCTTGACCGATACAAAATACTATTTTTCACGAAATACGACTCTCGCCCTGCTTCCGGTACGTTGTGCTTATTCGCGTCGTATAATGTTTTGATTTCCGGGTCACTTTGTTGTGAAGCTGCGAACTCAGTCTGGGTAACATTTATGAGTTCATTCACTTCGGGCGTTAGTACACTTGCACTGGCGTCCCTTTCACTAACGGCTTCCTCCTGCCTCAATTGTTCAAGGTTTTCTACCTGCTCGTCCGCGTCAAACTCGCCTGCTTCTCGATCAGCGGGGCCCGACTCCTGAGTCACTCGCGACGTTTCAGCGGCTTTTGCCCGCGTCGTTACGGCTGCAACTAATTGTGGCTCAATAAATCCTGCCTTTACTTCTTCCAACAGAGCAGCTGTTCTATTACTTAATAAGTAATATCCGCTGTCGCATTCCCGAGGCACAACTGCGGCTTTAGTTACTACTTTCCCGAATGGCCCTTCAATAGTGACTTCTGCCACCGGGAGATTTCGTGGTGAGGCATCAAGCGGTTGCAAAATCCACACGCTTTCTCCCGTTAAATTCTCGTCGCTAATAAATTTCTCATGGACAAGATCGAAACTGGCACCACAGTCGCGCAAAAATCTCCCGGGAATTTTATTAATTTTTCCAAAGAACACGTACGGTGAAAACAATTCCGTAGCTGTTTTGTCTGCCACATGATTCATTTTTTCGGCCACGCGGCGCTGCGGGCATTCACGGACCATGTGGTCTGTGGCACCACACCCGTAGCATTTCCGCTTGTCTGGCTTCTCGTATGCTGCCCTAACATCGGTTTTCTTACCGCTCGATTTCCCCTGAATTTCCGGTACTATCGGCATCGTCTTGCTCGTGCTTGCAACTTGTTCCCCTACGGCTTCCGATTTCCTATAAGGCTTGAACGAAGACCGTTTCCAGCCTGCCCTATTGTTTTCATAGTTGTCTAGTTTACGAGCTAGTTCTAACGGCATCTTAAATTCCCCCCACTCATCAATAAAATGCTCTTTAATATCAATAGGCACACGACGCTTCAATTGATCGGTTACAATTAGATTCATTAAGTCCTCGAACGTATGAATATTTAGTCCTGCTACCCATTCTTTGCAATAATTTTTCAGCTCTCTCGCGTATACGTTCCAGGTAGTATTCGCGGCTTTTACATGTTTCGCGAACAATTGTCGAAACTTCTCGGCATTGAATCGATACATTTCTAATAACCTATTCTTTAAATCGGCATATTCTGTTCTACTACCTTGCCCTTCTAAAGTTAGCGATGCATTGATTTGGTGTGGGAGCAGTCCCATAAGATTTGCCACCCACTCTTCTTCTGGAATTTCTAATTGTTCCGCCTGACTCTCAAAAACACTTAAAAATGCCGTTATGTCGTCGTCCTCCCCTTTGAATCTGCTCATAACTTGATTTAATCGAATGTGCATTTTGCTATTTACTTCGGACTGCGGACTAGCTCTACCCGCCAGTTGGCCCTGTTCTATTCTCAGTTTTTCTAACTGAAATGCACGTTCCTTCTCTGATTCGCGTTCACTCTTTTCTCGTTCGCGTTCATCCTTATACGCCTGAGCTATCCCTTTCACAAATTCCTCCTCGTAATCGGAATGCTCCTCTATCAATTTTTTTAGTACTACCAAAGTTTCGCCACCTGTAATTTGGAGTCCTAATTCCTGTGCCACGTGCACTACACAATCTTTCCCGAATCTCGGTAAGTAAGCCATAACTGAAACCTGAACCGAACCTTACAATGCAGATAGCTATACTTACACCAGATCCTTGCTGACTTCTTGATTTTATCAAAGCCGGTTGGCCTTGAGACGTCCTTCCTTCTCCGTCCTTCCTTCCTTCCTTCCGGCGTTGCCGTGAAGACGTGGGCGTCTGGCTAGGAGCGGACCCTCTCTGCTCCCGTGCGTTGTAATTATGTCTGCCCGTCGACACACCCACGCACTGGCCCACCCACTGTTCGTAATATTGCGACCACGTATGAGTATGGTGCAACAATGCCGTGCCGTTCCGGCGTGAATGTTGTAACTGCTGCTATTATCACAATTGAGCAACACTTCCCCGTGGAATTCTTATAACCGCATCCACCAATTATACTATTTGGTGGGTGCACGTACTCCCCCGTGGGCTTCTTTATAACCGCTGCCACCAATTATACTATTTGGTGAATGATATTCCCCGTGGAATTCGTTTAACCGCTGCCACCAATTATACTATTTGGTGGGTGCACGTACTCCCCCGTGGGCTTCTTTATAACCGCTGCCACCAATTATACTATTTGGTGGGTGATATTCCCCGTGGAATTCGTTTAACCGCTGCCACCAATTATGTCTACCCGTCTGTGACGTCGTGGGAATACACAATAATCACAGACACGAGCTTCAATGATAAATATGTACAGGTTTATTCACAATATGTACAGTACTACTTTAAGTTACAGCTCTGGTAGATCTTTACTTTCCTGATCGCAGGAGCGATCCTTAAAAATGAATAACTGACTCGTGGCCCGCGCCACTCCTCAGCGAGCCTCCCGCACACAGCAGACAGCTCCGGCGACCTCTTGTCACCCGTGGATATAGTCCACAACGGCGTCCCAACACATGGTTTGCCGCACGAGCCTAGCTCGGCTCCGCACCGCCCTGGGCGCAAGTTTTTGTGCGTTCGCACGAGGGTTCCCTCTCAGCTCAACAAACCCCACCCCCGCGCTCTGCGTTGGTTCTTATATAGCCGCCACCCACGTGACCTGAAACGTCACTGGGTTTTGCACACGGCCCACACTGACCGCTTTGCCAGGCATTTTTGGACATCCATTTCCCTGGATTCCAAGAATTTGACACGCGGCACGCGGCAAAAATGCGCTGTCCCGTACTTTGGGCATCCCTTTCCCTAGCTCTTAGGATTTCCCAGAATACCTCGGCGTGTCACATCCTGCCTGGCCCCTGGCGTCTAATCCTCTGCCGCCGCCCTTTGTGGCGGTTGCTAACTGTAGTCCTACAATACGTTACATCAGTGACCTAGAAACATTTCTTGGTGACTGAGACCTTGAATTTGCTCCCAAAAAGTGCCAATTAATTTTATTTAATAAGATTAATATAAATGTTAACTAAACAATCTAAATATACTACTAAATATATTATTAAACCATCTAACCATGATAAATTCTCAGGCATGTATCTTGACAAGAGACTTAATTCGCAAACCCGTATTAATAATCTTACGAATAATGTAATCTTCCGTTGAGAATTTTGAATTGCTTCAGAGGAACTTTTTGGGGGGTAGATCCGAAAATATTAATTCTTTTGTATAAATCTATTATTAGATCTAGATTTGAATACTGCGCATTTTTTATTTCTCCGTGTTCTAAATGTTGTTTAAATTCGCTTCAGGAAATTCAAAATAGATCTTTGAGAATAGCTATGGGATATAGAAATATTACTCCCATAAATGTTATTCTGGCGGAATCTAAAATACCTTTCCTAGATTTATTTTTCTAGGTTATAAATATATTTTGAAATGTCTTAGTTACAAAAACAATCTTGTTCTGGAGAAATTACAGACTATATAATCTCGCAGAGCATTTTATTTACGAAAACAACGTTGAAAAATCCCTTTTAATAAAATGCCATGAAAACGCGTGGTTTCATACTGATTTCGTTTTTCAATCTGAAATTTATTTTAAGTATACATTTCCTTTTACACATATGTTCTTTAAAGCCAAAATTGATCTATCTTCAGGCAGCAATATTTTAGAATCTACTAATCCAGTACTTTTTTTTCATTCATTTACACAGATGGTGAATACATATCTATATATTTAAAAGAATAAGGTATTCTGCCATGGCTTCGTTTAGAGCTTCTACTGAACCGATTGTTGTATTTTTTCTTTTAAATGAAAGAATATGATCCCTAGATGTGTTATCAGATATTGTTTGTGTTGATTCACCAACATTTACGGTGTAAATTAATTAATTAAATCATTCTTTAATAGTACGCTTATCAATAGTCAATTGTTTTCTTTCAAAGGGTGGCAGTTTCAAAATCGGTATACATAAGTCCATAGATGTGAGTCCACGCTGCTTGATGTTTTGTTTTGATTGTTGAGATTTGTTTACAATTCGTCAAGGTTTTGTTTCAGTGTAATAATTGCATTGTGGTGTTGACAGTTTGCATGTATTTGCTTCTGTGGTGTATTTTGTAGAGAATATTCGCACAGTGGGTTTTGCTCGGTTCTACTTTAGTGAAGTTGTTTACAGATTATGTCGAATTCCGAATCGTTGTCCACGCGCCCCAAAAGACGCAAACATACATTAACTGGACGCAGGGAAAGAAAAAGTCAACGTAGGTGTCGTGATAGTGAGGTCATTTCCAGTCGCGGCTCGTGGTTTTCTAAATGGGGTAGGCTGCAATTGTTTAATTGCTGGGGGTGGGGTGCACCGCAACACAACTATGTTAACGTTACATACTTATAATATTTGGCTTACTTTAGTTTATTTGTTTGTAAATGAAGTCAGCTCTCCCCTCTTTCTGTTCTGCAAAGTAGTCTATAACGAGTTCATTGAAGTTCGGTGATGACAATAACTCCTTTTCAATGGAACACATTGCCAACGCACACAATCGATCTTCTTTCATTGTGTTTCGAATGAAGGTCTTCACCCTTTTGAGAGTAGAAAAGCAACGTTCTGCAAGGGCTTTCATCTGTATCCTCGAATGAAGATCCAAAGTGTTACCTCGTATATTGTTCACTGAATTCATCTTTACAACAAATACACCAACACCAATAAAACCCACAAAACTACCCAACACCACAAATGAAGCAAACGCAGCTACACAATATCACACTATGACTTACGCACAAATCACCTTCACCGCTAACAAGACATCACACAACCAACTTTCGTACTATACCCCAACTGCTCTGTGGTGCGTACCTAACGGCACTTCAGAAAGCAGGGCGTGTCGTTTTTCCCGCCAGTTCATGAAGTTAATTCGGGGGGAGTACTAGATTTTCATTTATGGGGACAGCAGGGGAACGTGTTCTTTGACAACTTGGTTTTTAATTAATGTATTTCTATACTCATTCCGATAAGGGAGTAGCGCTCCTACCGCGTATTTGAACAACTAGTTTATTTATTTATTTATTTATGTCAAAAAACAGTTAAAAACTGCGTATGACGGGCTATGGGGAAAAGTGAATTGTGTGCACATTTTCAAAATTCTGTGATCCCTACACTAAATTATATACTACTTAAGTTTTGAATTTTGAATTTTGAAAGGGAGAAAAAAAACAAAAAAACTCCCATGTAATAAAATCGATTTTCAAGGATAAATAAGCAATAAATTTTGAATTTTGAAAGGGAGAAAAAAAAAACAAAAAAACTCCCATGTAATAAAATCTATTTTCAAGGATAAATAAGCAATAAATTTTGGCTCTTATTACTTCCTGCCGCGACAACGTGGAAACGATAATTTGAATAATTGTATTTCCCACTGAATTCTAGAAGACGTGCACAGAAAATGAAGTTACATTTATGTCCAGAAGCAAAACAAGGGGCCATCTCAGCATTTGCTCAATGGATCCGGGAAACTGGACGAAAAACCTGATCGAGATGGGGGTCATTGACCCGGAAGCTGTGTTACAACAGTTGTTACAGGTTGTTTATACTCATTTATACAGTCCAAATGGTAATTAATGCATTATGTATCATTGTTAAAATTAATGTTACTTTTCTTGTGATGCTCAGTATAGTCTCTAATTGTATAAAAACAGTTATGCAGCAGAAACGATTTCACTTGTGATTTAAACTTTTCTATTGAATTTAATCGTTTAATGTCATCTGGCAAAGTGTTGTAAAATAATGTACATGTATTGTATGTGAATTTTTGTAATGAGCTGTTGATACTGTCACCTGATGAATATGATTTCTACGTCGAGTGTTATAGTAATAGACTTCGGCATTTTCTGAAAATATATTCCCGCCCTTAAGCAAGTCATTTTTTACAAAAACCACTGATTCGTAAATAAAAAGACACGGTAATGGTAGAATTCCTAGATTAATGAAGATAGGCTTACAAGAATCACGTGGTAGTAGTTAATGCTCAGTGCTTCTCACTGAGCTGCATAGTATTGCTATCTGGTGAGCACGCCGTTCTTCAGACCCTACGCCCCACCCAGGCTTCGGCTGCGCCCACGTCCCGACCCTTGAAGGCTGCAAGGCCGCAGCCTTCGTCCGCCCGTAAGCCTGTGCAGTGAATGCATGACGTCACGCCCTCCTCCTTTTACACAGGGGCTTATGGCAGAATGAAGTGGGAGCCTAACGCTTTTCTCTTCCCTGTCAACAGCTTCAAATGCGTTACGAACGAACGTTTTAGCACAGTCATATAAAAATTTTGATGTGATTATTACATAATATAACTCAGAAAGCCATTATTAATAAATAAATAACTAAATACATTTATAAATATTTTTTACATTCTTTTGGGCGGCGATTTTTGTAGGGGAGGCTCCGCCTTACAGCCTTTAACGACGGGCCGCGCCTGGTCATTTCGTTTTCTATTGGGTCATTGTCTATGAAATGTCAGTTTTGTTCTGCTTTGTACTTTCCATGTGAGAGAAATTCTGCAAACGATTTACTCTGTGTTGCTTAAATGTGAAAATAAGTATACCTTCGAGCAATATGCCAGAAGAAATCAAACAGTTGTTTATAGGAGATAATGACACATCAAAAAACTTAAGAAATAATATCCTTCAGTATAATAGTGCTATATCTTTTGTGCCGATATTGCATTGCCACCTGGTCATGGGCCATACGTGTTCAAAATTTTGGGAACTCATCACAGAATATTTTCGTTATACCCTCAAGATCCAAACAATGCAATATATTGTGAACATTAGTCTGGGTACAGTATTTTTACATTTATTTCAGATCTCACCGTCAAATTTTGACGGGTTCTCACTAGTCTGTTTAAATTAACTATACATATGTTGGGTAGCTTTAACTTAAAACTAATATAAAGCTTGAGGTTACTCTTGGGGCTCCTCTAGTGGGGATATATTCGGAGAATTTCTTAAGGAAAATGTGAAATGGAAACTTATTTTGTATTCGGGTTCTATGTGATGGGTTTTTGCCGAGTCTGTGACCTGATAGTGAAGGGATTTGGGATATGTTTGAGAAGAAGTTTGGTAGCTGGATGGGTGATATGATGGTCTATAGTCTCTAGGTCGAATTCATTCTGTAACTGTTTATTGGTGACATACCAGAGAGCGTTTGAAATAGTTCTGAGAAAAGTATTTTGTATTATTTGAAGTTTCCTTTGGTTGGTTTTTGCTGCATTTAACCAGATTGGGCAGGCGTACAGTGGCAAGGGTCTTATCACTGTTTTGTATATTTGTAATGCTGAATTGTGTGATAATGGGCTGGATCTGTGTATTAATTGCTTTAATTGTATTAACCTGATTATGGCTTGAGTGATTTTGGCATCTATGTGCTGCTTCCAGTTGAGTTTTGTGTCCATGTTCAGTCCTAAGTATCTAATTGGTTTGTTGAGAGAGAGCCAGTTGATGATTGTATTGTTTAACATTAATAGTCGCGGGGGTGAGGGGACGGAGTGTGAAGATCTTGGCGGTCGTTTTGGTTGGATTGAGTTGTATTTTATATTTTGAAACCCAGCTGTCTATTAGGTTAAGATACAATTGAACTTTGTTGCTGCAATCAGTAAGTGAGAGACCGGAGTTACAGAAGATTGTATCACCAGCAAACAGTGCAATGTGGATGCCGTTTAGTTTGGGAATGTCTGCAACATATAAATTAAATAAAGTAGGTGATAGGGGTGATCCTTGCGCTAGTCCTGCGAAGATTGGTCTTGGGTTGGAATGGTGGTCGTTTACATTTACTGAGAAGGTTCAGTTGCTGATGAAACTTTGTATGATGGATTAAAGTAATGCGGCTGCCTATTTTCTTGATTTTGTATAAGAGTCCTTCATGCAACGTCCGATCAAACGCCTGTGTTATGTCGACGAAAACTGCTACTGTGTGGGTTTTTTATTTTATTTTAATTTTAATGATGTGTAGGTTTGATGAAAGTATGTAGGTATTTTAATGATGTGATGTTTGATAATGCGGAGGAGTTGGTGTAGTGTAGAAAGTTTTTCAGTGAATCCAAATTTTTCCTTCGGTATGGCTTTAGTTACCTGTAAGTGTTCTTTTAGTCTTTTGAGAATTTTTTCAAAACTTTTGGATAGCGTTGGAAGAAAACTTATAGGTCTGTAGCTATTTGTATCGGCATGATTTTTGTTGGATTTGGCAATGGAGATAACTATGGCATGCTTCCGAGATTGAGGAAGAAAACCTTTTCTGAGATACGAATTGTAAATGTTAGTTGTATTTGCTATTGCAGGGGGAGGTAGGTTTTTCACTATGGTATTGTTTATGTTGTCGTGACCGGATGCTTTCCTGGAGGGTAATTTTTTAATTATTTAGTTAGTTATCCATCCATATAATTAATACAGTAAAATGGTGATCTGAGATCTAGATAACTACTGGATGGATTCGTATGATCAAGGTGTTTATCGGTGTAAAAAAATTTGCTATTCCCGCTATTGTAATGAGTTTTGCATTTTCGTAATTCTTAAAAAGTTATTTACAAACAAATAATTGAAACAATAACACAACGTCCTGCGCAAAATATGAGTTGGGGAACCTGCGGCATATCTACATTATAGCCCCATGTCTCCGAGCGCATGGCCAAATATAAACAAATTGAACAATGAAAGTTGTGAATGTAAAAATAGTTTATTGAGTTACAGACTAACAACAAAGTGTAATAAGGTATTCACAAAAAAAATAACTGTAACAAGAGCTCAACGTTCTTCGCAAAATTTGAGTTGGCGAACCTGTAACTGCTGAAAGAGAATTTTCAAACCGCGTACATTTATCTGGGTGCAGCGTGCGGTTCGGTGCGGTTCAACAGCCAATTTAGTTACAGAGAAGTGGCAGCGAATTTGGCTAACAGCGAAGGTTAGTATATTGTATCCGATTACATCGCACGCAAAGATAAGTTCTGTGCAATTTTTATATTAGTGTCTTATATTTGATATTTTGAATTAATAGGTACAAGTTTTTTACGAGCACATGGCTTAATTCTGCATCCATCTTGGTGCAGCAGAATAGAATGGTGCAGTGCGGTTTACCAGTGGTTAAAGGTTAGTAATATCCAATTACATTGCAAGTCAATTGCATTCTGCCAACATACTCCAATATGTGCAGTAGATTACATTGTTTATATGGCTCACTTTTATCTTTTTTTAAACTAAAGAGTGCCACAGTCATTTGTATCTTGGCTCATAAGAATTTCGAAATTCCTGTTATTTGCAAGTATCAAGATTTTAAGAATTAAATTTTAGATCCAGTAACATTAAATCCTCAATGTTCATGAATGTCTTATTATTTATTTTTTAGGACAAAAAGTTCTTTTTTTAATGTTAAATAATCTCTTAAATTTTCCTTAAGATTCTATTCTTTTTAAAAGTTTCTTTTTCTCTTAAAATTCTTTCTAACATATTTGTATTTGTTATTCTTCAGACCTAAATTAAACTGTTTTCACACTATTTTGCGGTTATTTATAATATAAGCATGCATTTTTTCAACAATTTTTTTTTTTTTTTAATTTGTTGCGTCCCCATCTTGACGCAACGCGTCTCCAAGCCCCCTTAAGGGGCGTTGAGCGCTTTAGCACAGGGGAGTAATCCTCCATTAAAGTGCTACTTTTTTAATATTTGTCAAGTCTCGTCACGTCGCAGTCAGTCATTGCCTTTTATCCCTTCGGCCAGGGGCTCGACGACGTTAGGTCCCGGGGTTCCTGGCCGGTCACCCAACCACGAACCCGCGAGTCTCGAATGTGCTTAACCTTCGTGACTTCACGGAGCGTAGTAAACACATTCGGCTAGCGCCGCCGGTTTTTTTTTTCGAATTTGGTTTGATAGGTTCAACCTTCATTCTGCCTACATCTTGGTGCAGCTAAATAGCGCAGAGGGACTTGAAATAAAGGTTAGTTAAGTGATATATGTTCTGATTATTAAATATATTCAAGAAAAAAATCTGCAAATTAAATATCACTATGTATTATGATTTTAAGAATTACATTTTCGTTTCATTAACATTAAATCCTCAATGTTCATAGATTTTTTTATTTAGGACAAATATGCCACGTAAAAGACCTCATAGACCGGAAAGAGAAGACAGAAGAAAACGGGAAAGGCGGGCTCTGTCAAATGAACGTGCAAGTTCAAGTAGACAAGCTGATGAAACGCATGGCATCCGTCGCAACAGAAGTGCAAGCAGAGACCTTCCACTTAGTTATGATGCTGCCAGAATATATAAATCTGACAGTGAAGTTCCATTGTTCAGTGTTGGTGGAATGGACTATAGATGTAGTCATTGTTCTGCAAAACTTTTCCGAGGTGAGCAGAACACTTCTATATGTCGCCATAAGGGGAAAATAAAATTACCACCAATTGCCGTGCCTCAGTTTCTTAGAGAGCTAATCGAAGCAAATGATTCGACAACAAGAAATTATCTTGAAAACATACGGCAGTATAATAATGCTCTGGCTTTTGCATCTATTCAGTTAAATGCTGTTCATTTACGAGAGTCAGGGCCTTATTGTCTAAACATTCATGGACAGATATATCATGCTGTTGGGCCTTTGATTCCAGAAAATGACATTCAGCCATCATATGCAGGTTTATTCATTTTAGATGCAAGTGAAGCTCTAAATAAACGTATAGATAGGCATGAAAATCGTTTTTGTGATAGATATATTATGCAGAATTTACAGGAAATTATTCTTCATATAAATCCTTATGCTCAGCTTTTTCAACACATGAAGGACATTACAGGTCATGTTCAAAATATGGAGCTAAAATTCTCCTTGGAATATTAATTTGACAAGCATCGGTACAATATTCCAGTATCGGAGGAAATAGAGGCAGCCTTTATGTTTGATGAGGGGGAGGAACCAGGAAAATTTGACTTCGTAGTAAGATCAAAATGCTCAGAGAGAATTTCCATTATATCGAACATGAATCCTCATGTTGACCCTATGAGCTATCCACTCCTGTTTCCCTGTGGTGATTCAGGATGGCAGCCAGGCATGCAGCATGTTGATATATATAACTGCAGTTAGGAATTCTACAACACAACTGCAGTACTATTGCTATCGTTTGGCAGTTCGTGACAATTTCAGTTTACTATATTCCTCCGGTAAATTTTTCAGCAGTATATTGTAGATGCTTATGTGAAAGTGGAAAGCTCAAGATTAGCTTATGTAAAAACACACCAACAAGAATTAAGAACAGAAAGATATAAAGGGTTGAGAGACTTTTTTAATAATGAAGAACGACCAAATAATATTAATGCTGGCCTACCAGTTATTTTGCCTTCAACATTTATTGGGAGTCCTCGCAATATGGTTCAAAATTATGCAGATGCAATTACCATAGTCGCAAGATACGGTAAGCCAGACTTACTTATTACCTTCACTGCTAACCCGAAGTGGAAAGAGATAACGTGCAATTTGTAACCATATGAAAAAGTTGAAAATCGTCCTGATTTGGTAACGAGAGTTTTTCATTTAAAATTGAGAGAGCTCATAGAGGACCTATATAAGAAATTCATATTTGGTGTTGTGGTTGCTAATGTTCATGTAATTGAATTCCAGAAAAGAGGGCTACCTCATTGTCACATGTTGCTGATTTTATGTACGGAAGATAAGATAAGAGATGGGAGTGATGTAATGTCGTATCATGTGCAGAAATACCAAACCAGTCAGAGAATCCCCGTTTATTTGATATCGTTCAGCGCTGTATGATACATGGTCCATGTGGAACTTGTCCATGTGAATCCCATAGCATGGAAAATAGTATTTGCACAAAGGGTTTCCCTAAGGAGTTTACAAAAGAGACTCAGTTAAACGCTAATGGTTACCCGATTTATCGCAGAAGAAATAATGGAGAAAAGGTAAATAATGGACTGGAAAACAGATGGGTCGTGCCATATAATCCTTACCTGTGTCTGAAATTTGAAGCACATATTAACGCAGAAGTGTGTTCATCAATTAAATCTGTAAAGTATTTGTACAAGTATATTTACAAAGGACATGATGCTGCTGCTCTAAACTTGACTGAGGGAGAAAACGAAGCTGACTCTAACAATGAAGTTCGTACATACTTGAATGTGAGATATGTAAGTGCACCTGAAGCAATGTGGAGAATTCATGAAAGACTGCTACAAGACCGATCACACAAGACTGAGAGATTACCTGTGCATCTACCAGAAGAGCAACAAGTGTATTTTCAACCTGGAGAGGAGGAAAGTGCTCTGCAGAGAGCAGCTACTAGAGATACAAAATTAACAGGCTACTTCAAAATGTGTGCTTCTGATGAATAAGCTAAGGAGTTTCTTTATGTTCAAAACCTGAGCATTATTCTTGGAGTAAAAATGAATGGAAGAAGAGACAAAGATCATCAAAAACAATTGGACGAATGTATACAGTAAATCCAGTTGACCGAGAACTCTATTGTCTCATAGTTCTATTGTTGCATGTAAAAGGATGCAGAAGGTATGAAGATTTACGAACTGTTAACAGTGTTCTCTTTCCATCATTTTCAGCAGCTGCTGAAAAACTGAACTTGATTGATACCCAGGAAGAATGGTCACGGTGTCTTGAAGAGGCATCATTATTTCAAATGCCCATACAACTGAGAGAAATGTTCGCATTCATTTGCATTTTTTGCCTTCCAAAAAATACGCAAGAGTTATGGCTATCCTACAGAAACTTTTTAAGTGAAGATTTTCAAAGAAATAATGAGATGGATGCATCCTATGATTTAGCATTGCTAGAAATCAACAAAATTCTTTAGGCAAATGGAACAAATTGTGGCAAGGTTAGCTTGCCAATTCCACGAGATATTCCTGTAGACAAAATTACATTTGACCATCAACAAGAGAAACAAAAAGGAATTTCTGCACATGCTCTGTTGAAGAGTGAACAACGTACCATTGTAGATGAGGTTCTTTGTTCTGTAAGAAATGAATTTGCAATGTTTATTTATCGATGGACCAGGCGGTACAGGGAAATCTTATCTTTATAAAACTTTATGCCATATTTTGAGAGGAGAAAACCGAACTGTACTTCCAGTTGCCTGGACAGGAATCGCTGCTCAGATCCTGGAGGGTGGTATGACTGCGCATTCTCTTTTAAATTACCAGTTCCTATTCATGAATCATCTGTGGCCAAAATCAGAGAAGATTCTGTGGAAGCAAAGGTTTTACAAAAAGCATCACTAATTATTTGGGATGAAATATCAATGGTTCCCAAAAATGCTCTAATTGTCTGTAATAAATTATTACAGAATATCATGAAAAATGATTCATTGTTTGGTGGGAAAGTTATTCTGTTTGGAGGAGATTTTAGACAGACCCTTCCAGTTATTAGACGTGGTACCCGTTTATCCATTGTTGAAAACTCTGTAAAAAATTGTTTATTTTGGAAGTTCATTAAAAAAAGAAAACTTACAGAAAATATTAGAGCAGCTGCTGATCAAGAATTTAGTGAGTGGTTATTAAAATTAGGAAGTGGAACAATGTCATCTCACCACTTACAAGAAGAATTGGTGGAAATCCCTTCACAGTGTATATGCAATTACGATGACTTAATAAGCAATGTATTTCTTACCCACAAAATTAATTAAACAAATATTGACACTCTAACAAATGTTGGAATACTGTGCACAAAAAATGACTATTGTTCAGAAATTAATAAAGACATTGTTGAAAATTTGGTGGAAGGTCCTTCTACAACATAGTATAGTATTGACTGTGTTGAAAGTGAAGATCACTCCTCTGCCCAGTTATATCCTCTAGAATTCTTGAATAGTTTAACTCCATCAGGTCTCCCACCTCATATTCTTACACTGAAAATTAACACAATTGTGATGTTAACAAGAAATTTAAATGTTAGAGAAGGTTTGATAAATGGAACGCGCATGATTGTGAAGGCATTGCAGGACCACTGTATTTCTGCAGTAGTTATTGATTCAGGGAAGACTGTTTTAGTACCCAGAATTCAGCTATGTCCTTCTGATTTAAGCCTTCAATTTATGTTGTGCAGAAAACAATTCCCGCTAAGAATTGCCTTTTCTATGACTATTAACAAGTCACAAGGACAGACACTTGAGCGAGTTGGTATTTATTTACCTACGCCTGTTTTCTCACACGGCCAGCAATATGTAGCATTTTCACGAGCAAGGTCGTTTAGAAATGTGTTCATTTCTGTTCTTGAAGATAATAACCAATTCAAAGAAAATGGCAAATTATTCATTCAAAATATTGTATTCAGGGAAGTGACCTGAAATTTTATTTGTTTGTTAAATTTAATGTTGTTAATTTTATAGTGTGTACATTTTATAGTGTATAAATTTTATTTTCATTTGTGTATTAAATTTTATTTATTTTCTTCTCGAATTATTATTTATTTACCTACGCCTGTTCCACATTTATTTAGCATTTTCACGAGCAAGGTTATTAATAAATGTGTTCATATCCATTCTTGAAGGGAAGGACCAATTCAATGAAAGTGGTAAGTTATATTCACACGCGAGCAAGAAAGGCTTTATTTATTTATTGTGGCAATTTTTTTCTTTGTTGGTTTTTATAGTTAATTTTTAGTGATGGATTTTTGAACATGGATTGTAATTTTCAACAATAAATGTCCTGTTATTGATATTTTGTCCTGTTATTGATCGTGTTGGTCAATATTATCATGAATGTTATTGATATTTTGAATTTATTTATTCTTAAATTTTTGTATTTGGGAAGAATTAATTATATCAAGCCTCATTATTCATACGTTTTGATTTGTCAGTGTCCTACAGAGAATGTGAGTTAAAGAAAATTGGAACATTCTGCTGTGATAAAACTCTTAAATTACAATGTTGAATTAAATGCAGTGGCTAAAAATTTTATACATAAAAAAAAGAAACTCCCATGATATATAAAAGAAAATTTTAATTAAGGGAATTTTAAAAATATTGAACTCCGTGCGAATTATTCGCACGGGCACTACTAGTTAACAATAAACGAATTATTTGTAAGAAAATTCTATTGAGTTAATTAATTCTACAAAGGAGTTTATATAAGGTTATTAAATATTTTGTTTACAATTATTATTGATTCAGTGGTGAGTTGTAGTTGACATTCACATAATTGAAATGATTGAATCATTTCAATCATTTCAATTACAATTATTAATTGTTTTATATTATTTAAGAAAGTGTCCATTGATCATAGTTCCATGTGTTTCTAACCATTTCCCGCACTTCTTTTGCTAGAATGTTTCAAGAATTATCACGTTGCAATGCAACAATGGAACGCCGCGATATGGTTGGATTTTCTCAGAATAACTTCACTTCTTAGCGGTATTTGTACGTGTATGGAACGGAATTTTGGATTCTCGAATTTGTGTTGATATATTACCTTTAAACGAATTAATTTTTCGTACCTATTGCGCTACGAATGATAATGAGTGTTAAAAGTGTTGGCTGAGATGTGTTAATATCGACATTAAATGCGATATTATAATTTTACGTGCCCGTTACTGACGCTTATGATCACTTGTTCCACCGCAACATACCACTGGGCTTATTTTGAGCGCTGTAAAATCGAGAAACTGCACAGAAAAATAATACTCGAAACTCATATTCCCATTATATAAAAGGACTTGATTTCATAAGAATTTACTCTCGTACGTTCCAGATGAAACACTGTACAGAAACTGCCATGCTTCACAGAAAACGAAATGGGCTACCTACAATCACTCCTTCACTATGTCTATCTGGCACGGAGATTAAAGGAAAAAAGTAACTGCTTGTTTGGCTAGCTACGAATTCACTCACAGTCTTTCGTTCCTAGCGCTCGCCGCCACTGCCAGCACACTACTAGGCGCGAAGGACGTTAAGAATGAAGTACTACTCGCGCAACTTTTCTTGAAAGATGCATGGTGGAAATAACCACCTTGGAACGATGGATTCGACGGATTATTTCCACCATGGAACGATGGATTGAAGAAATGCGGTCGGGGAGGGGGTATTAGTTACAAAGTCGGCCACTTGAGTATTTACAGTAATGCCAACCTCTAGAAAATCAAAGTCAAACCTGCTACGTGTGTGGCCACGTCATCGCTCTGGGTAGGAAACAGCAGGGACAGTAGATAGGAGTTTTAGGTGCATCCCTTGAAGGTCCTGGACCTACCTTAGTCATTTCTTTAGGTAATGGTAATAAAACTGATCAGAAGTTCTCGATTATGAAAGCAACTAGCTCTGACTAGCTTCTGTTCCGCCCAACCAAGATTTAATGCTTGGAATATTGTCACCAGTGCTCGCTGCGAGCTTTTGTCTTCAACTATTTATTGCTCAAGGGAGGGGGAAGCAACGTCATCGTTCAAGAAAAATTGCGCGAGTAGTACAGGGCCTTACGGGCTTTTCCGGTTGAGAAATATCCCCCGTTTTAAGATTTCAAAACTGCTTTAAACCTCATTAACAAAATTTTTGGTAACCACCAATGCATTAGTAAAATTTAACCTCGAATATATTTTATATTTACTACAAATTATGGTGAATATCTTTAGAATTTATTAATTTTTGTAGGAAGGTGTACGTTCGGCAATTGGATCAGCCACAATGCTATGTGCCTCAGTTGCGTACCAGTGTTTAGACAGTACGTGTTCCAGTTGCTTGAGTTCGTTTGCCTGTGGTGTTTTTTTTTTTTTTTTTTTAGATTTATGGTTTTAATCACGTCAAAGGGGCACGATGATCACTAAATTTATGGTTGGTTACAATTTGTAATATGGATGTAATATTGTTGTATAATAGAAGCGATCTGGTTATGGCGCATTGTGTAATCTGTCTGTGCGAGTTTTTTATCTACTAACACAATTGCTTTGTGATTCAATGACAATTTTGATTTATTGACGAAGTATTCTCGAGTGAAGTGGTTTGTTTTGAGCGTAGTTCTTGGATCCCAATTATTACTCTCCCAGACTTCTCGGCAGCAAAGATTACTCTTACTTACCTCTCTATACAAGATTTTGGGTGATGTTTTTATATTTTGTCATTGTGGTGCCAATTAGTCTTTTGTAACGTCGTGGGTAGGGATCTACTCCACAAGGAAACAGACACGAGTGAGGTATATACAATTTATTTACATTAATTTATGTACACTGTTTACAGACCTCACTCTAAGGTGTTTGTCGGCTACCTGCCGCAGCCCCCTTCTCCGAACACGCGCCTTGCGGCCGCGCATGCGTTCAGCCAACTCGGCCGATTTGCAACTTGGCACCTGGTGTGCCTCGGCAGACACTCTGCCCCGAAGTATCGAGCATACTTCACAGTGTTCGAGACTCGAACACCCACACGTGCCTGCAGCACTTCCGCGCCAGACTTGGCCGGACAAGTTTTGCGGTGTTTAGCCGCGAGGAAACCAGAAACGTTACCCAACCCAGGGCTTCTGCCACAGTCCTTTTATATCCTCGAGTCACATGACTTCCGCGTCATCATTCCCCCCACGCACTCGTCTTGAGGCGTCTGCTTCCGCCGTTGCAAGTTGCACCCGGCACCTACAAGCCCTCTCCCCTTTTGGACTTTCCCTGAAGGGTTGGCCTTTGTTTGGAAGCCTATTTTTGGCTCCCTCATCCCCATACCTTGCGACTTGTCTCTCCGGAGCAGAGAGTGAAGTCCATGACGCTACAGACTCCTCTATCCCCGGGGAGAATTTTTTCCGCAGGTAGAAACCACAGGAAAAAATTTATAATGAAGCAATTAATGACAGTTACAATTTCACAATTTCGCTGCTTCACATGTACTCATGGTGGTATCTAATTTAACCCTTTTTACACCATATAACATTACTATTTACAACATTTTTTCTGACTTCATAAATTTGACATTTTAACAACTAATAATAGTTTTTACGCTCTGGACTCTGTCCGTTACTCGTACTCTACCTCTGTTCTCTGATGTATAGTCATAAATTACTCCAATTGTCCAATTAATATACTCTTATATACAACTTTTTCATAGTAATCTTACTGTTTCTTGATGTGATTCTATACAATTTTAAATACACATATTCACTGATACTCTAATTTTTGAACAATCAATATACTCTTATATACAACTTTTTGATAGTACTCTTGCTGTTTCTTGATGTGATTCTATACAATTTTAAATACACATATTCAATGATTCCCTAATTTTTGAACAATCAATATACTCTTATATACACTTTCTGATAGTAATCTTGCTGTTTCTTGATGTGACTCTATACAATTTTAAATACACATTTTCAGTGCATCTGTGAAACAATTTTTTACAATTCATCAAATACTGTTTTTCAAAAATACTATTTACACGATTACATTTAGACAAGATAGTTTCCAGTTTACATAGTGAAAACTTTACGTGATGCTATACAATACAAATAGGAGCCACTGAAGTGCAACCATTTACCTAACGAGATCAGTTCAGGTTCATGAAAACATGCGACTTAAAGCGTCGGCATTCCCATTATCTTTCCCTTTTTTGTGGCAAATTTCGATGTCATAATGTTGCAGCATTAACGACCATCTCAATAATCTAGGGTTGTTCCCGGAACAATTTCGCAACCACACTAATGGGTTATGATCTGTTTCGATCTTAATTTTCACCTGCCCGTCAAGATAATACCGCAATTTTTGCAATCCCCAAATAATTGCTGTACACTCGGCTTCCACCGTACTGAAATTTTTCTCCACATCCGTCAATTTCCTACTTAAGTATAGAACGGGTTTTTCATCGCCGTTCTCGTCTGTCTGAGCTAAAACTACGCCTATTCCTCTTTGACTTGCATCACATTGTATTTGAAATTGTTTCGTGAAGTCAGGTGCTCTTAATACAGGTTCGCAACATAAAGCTTCACGCAACTTATTAAATGCACTTTCACATTCAGGATTCCAATTTACTGTCCCCTGGCGTTCCTTCCCCCTTAACAAATCTGATAACGGAGCTGACATTTCGCCAAATCTGGGAATGAATTTCCGGTAGTACCCGCTCATACCGAGAAAACATCTGACTTGTTTTTTCGTGTGCGGTCTTGGAAACTCCCGAATTGCATGCACTTTAGCTTCTACAGGGCGCATTTCCCCGCTTCCTACTACGTAGCCTAAGTATTTTACTGACTCTCTACCAAACATGCATTTACTCGGCTTTACATGCAGTTTTGCCTGTTTCAGAATCGAGAACACATTTTGCATGTGTTGTAAATGCTCTTGCCACGAGTTGCTGAATATGGCTATGTCGTCTATGTACGGTACCGCATATTCGCTGCACGGCGCTAACAGAGCGGCCATCATTCTACTGCATTGGTATGGCGCGTTCTTAAGGCCAAAAGGCAATCGCAGTGGGCGATATGTACCAAAGTTAGTTACAAATGCAGCCAGCCTTTGCGCTCTTGGCGTTAAACTGATTTGCCAATAGCATTTCGCTAAATCTAGAGTGGTGATTATTTTGGCTGCCGCCACCGTCTCGATTCGCTCTTCCATGTTCGGTAATGGAAAGTACTCTGTCTTGATTAATTTGTTTAACCGCCTATAATCGATACACGGGCGAGGCTTCCGACCCGGTGCTTCGACTAATATCATCGGTGACGTATACTCGCTATCACCTACTTCAATAATGCCGTCGCGTAGCATTTTGCTAATTTCATCCCGTAAAATAGCAGATTGTCTAGGCGAAGTACGATAAGGTGCACTACGCACGGGCGTTGACTCATCTGTGAGCTCTATGTCCATTGTAAGCGCATCGGTCAGTCCTGGTTTTTCGGAAAAGATATCATGATACTTCATGATTAATTGCTCGAGTTTCTCTCTGAACTCAGGCGGAATTTTCGTACCTTCGAGCATTTCCTGGAGATTGAAGTCGCTCGCTTCGAGATGAACGGCATATCTGTCAATCTCATCCTCTACCTGTTCGCAGCCTTGGATCGGTGTTGTCACATAGCTGATGTACTCAGTCCGCTGATGGTACTGCTTCAGCATATTCACGTGATACACCCGTCCGTCCTTTTTCCCAGGCAATAATACCACGTAGTTTGTGTCAGAGACTTTTTCCTTGATCTCGCCAGGCCCTACCCACTGTACCGCCAGTTTTCGGGTACGATTTGGCGCTAAGACCAGCACCTTGTCGCCAGCACAAAACGTGCGGTTTACTGCTCTGCGGTCGTACCAGACCTTCCTACGTTCTTGCTCGTTCAGAAGTTTGGTGTGAGCTAGTTCACGCGATTTCCGAAGTCTATTCACGAGACGGAATACGTACTCTACCACTGAACTGGGCTCCTTCTCCTCACTTCCGGCAATGTGCTCGTATAACAATGTGATGGGAGTACGCAAATTATTCCCATACACTAACTCTGCTGGAGTAAAACCTAAACTTTCGTGCACGGTAGTGCGCAAGGCAAATAATATTGCAGGTAATTGAAGCTCCCATTCCGTACCCGCTTCTAGGCACAGAACCTTCAATAAGCGGTTCATTGTTCGGTGCATTCTTTCCACCGCATTAGATTGTGGGTGATAAGGAGAACTTCTAATCAAACGAATTCCGAACTTCTGCGCGAATTCCGCGGTCAGAACGCTCGTGAAACAGGTGCCCTGATCTGTCTGAAGTTCCTTCGGGAAACCTATTCGGCTAAATAGCTCTAAGAGTGCGTTGATTACAGTCGCCGATCGTAAATCCGTTATGGGAATCGCCTCTGGATATCTAGATGCCATGCACATCGCAGTAAGAATGAATTTCTTACCCGACTCGCTTTCCTGAAACGGTCCGCATGCATCGATATTTATTCGTGAAAATATTTCCCCTACAGGTGGTACCATCACTAACGGTGCTTTCTGTCTGTCTCCCGATCTGCCTACCTTCTGGCATACGTCGCATGACCTGACGTACGTTTCCATTTCCTGGAAACATCTTGGCCAGTAAAAATACTTCGCTAAGCTATCCTTACTTTTGGTTGTACCTAAGTGCGCATTCGCGGTCTCGTGACACACTTTAAGTACCGTGCCTCGAAACACAGCGGGAACAACAATCATGTCGTACCGCTCGCCTTTTTTACTAAATCGAGTGCGCAGCAATAATCGATTACGTAGGAAGTACGATTCTTTTCCCGTCTCGGGAACTTCATTCTCGCATTTTTTATAGATTTCCGCGAGCGTACTGTCCTTACTTTGTTCGTTAATAAATTCCTCTGTCGAGATCTGAATTAATTCTACTACAGGAGCCTCTATCTGCATAGAATTTACATTGTCGGCGTCGGCGGCTTCCTCGTCGCCTCCGATGACATCTGCCTCCGCGTCTCCCGTTACCGGTGAGTCGGCTACCTGCTTTCCCTTCGCGTCGCTATTTTGAGCTAATCCGGCGCTCGACCCCGTCTCTGCCGCCCTCATCTCCGGCTCGGCAGTGCCCGTCGCCGCTGCCTTCGACCGCGTTACAACTGCGCTCACAATCTGCGGCTCAATGAAACCACCTCGAATTTCCTCGAGTAATTGCGCCGTACGATTGCTAAGCAGATAGTAACCGAAATCACAGTCGCGATTCACTACTGCAGCTCTGGTTGTTACCTTCCCGAAAGGCCCTTGCAGTCGGATCTGTGCTACTGGTAGATTCCTCGGTTTTGAATCTAAGGGTTGAAACACCCATACACTTTCCCCTGTTAAATCAGAATCTTCTATAAACCGTTCGTTTACAACATCAAACGACGCTCCACTATCACGCAGAATAATACCGGGCTTCTCATTTATGAGTGCGTGGGACGTAAATGGTTGGAACAGCTCCGCCGCTGTCTCTTCCGCCATGTGGCCAACCTTTTCGCCTTTCTCCGCGCCGCGCTTTGTCGGGCAGTCCCGCGCGATATGCTGGGGTGACCCGCAGCTAAAGCATTTCCTCACGCTGGGTTTTTCAAAATCTTCCCTGACGTCACGGCTTTTGTGCAAAGGTTTCCCGGCGCCCGATACCTGCTTCGGTTTTTCCGCGCTGGCTTGAACTTCAGGCCCTCCGTCCCTTCTCTGGAACGGTTTTGAGAAACTACGTTTCCATCCCGACCTATTGTTCTCGTAATTATCTAATTTCTTCGCGAATTCAAGTGGAATTGCGAAGTTTCCCCACTCGTCAATGAAGTGTTCCTTTATTTCAGCTGGAACTCGCCGTTTCATTTGATCCGTCACGATTAAGTTGAGCAATCCCTCGAAAGTTGATATGCTAAGCCCCGCAACCCATTCCTTACAATAATTATGTAATTCGCGGGCATACACATTCCACGTGGTGTTTGTGGACTTCATGTGCCTCACGAATAACTGCCGAAACTTTTCTGCATTAAATTTATACATTTCTAACAATTTAGATTTAATGTCGGCATATTCGGTCATTGTTTTCCCGTCTTCTAACGTAAGCCATGAATTGATTTGATGAGGAAGTAGCCCCATAAGATTGGCAACCCAATCTTCCTCCGGCACTCCTAACAACTCCGCTTGGCTCTCGAACACGCTTAAGTATGTAGTGATGTCATCGCTATCGCCTTTGAATCGGTCCATAACGTGATTCAACCGTACATGTGTTTGCGTTTTCGCCTCGTTCCCTGAACTTACGCTTCCTGTCGGCGTCTGATTCGCTATCCGGAGTTTCTCTAACTCGAACTCGCGATCTAGTCTTTCTCGCTCTCGTTCTAACTTTAACTGTTCACGTTCTCGTTCTCGCTCTTTCGTAGTCTGACATAAAGCCTTAACGAATTCTTCCTCGTATTGGCTGCTATTAACTATAATGTTTCGCAACTTTACTATTCTGTCATCGTCGTTTGCCGTTTCCCCTAGCTCTCTAGCAACGTGCGTTAGGCACTCCTTACTAAACTGCGCAAGATACGCCATGATGCCTGAACTGTTCTCGAATTGCAGATGGCTACACTTACGTGAGTGGTGATCCTCGTGTACTCCTTCCGGTCGACTGGCCTGGTATTCGTCCTTCCTGTCAGAGGGATGCCTTCTTCTTGACGTCGGCGCCTTCCGCCCCCCAAGTTTGACTTGCGATTCAATTAAAAACTACCTCGTGTAGCTCGCACAGTCTTACAGCCCCCTACGTTCTCGGACTTCCTAGGATGCACAATTCCCGTTGATTTCACCCACACACGCCAGCTACGCACTCTCGTGCACTGCCGGAACCAGTTCGTTGCACTAGGCCGAAACTGTTACCACTATTGAACTGTGGTGCCCGTATCTTGTGAACTGCCCCATAGACTTTGGTGCATGTTCCGTTAAGCTGCTGCTACCATTACTATTAATTGGCGCACATACCCCCGTGGGTTTTCTTTAACCGCTGCCACCATTAAAAACTAATGGTGTGCGCTCCCCCGTGGGTTTTCTTTAACCGCTGCCACCATTAAAAACTAATGGTGTGCGCTCCCCCGTGGGTTTTCTTTAACCGCTGCCACCATTAAAAACTAATGGTGTGCGCTCCCCCGTGGGTTTTCTTTAACCGCTGCCACCATTAAAAACTAATGGTGTGCGCTACCCCGTGGGTTTTCTTTAACCGCTGCCACCATTAAAAACTAATGGTGTGCGCTCCCCCGTGGGTTTTCTTTAACCGCTGCCACCATTAAAAACTACCTCGTCTGTAACGTCGTGGGTAGGGATCTACTCCACAAGGAAACAGACACGAGTGAGGTATATACAATTTATTTACATTAATTTATGTACACTGTTTACAGACCTCACTCTAAGGTGTTTGTCGGCTACCTGCCGCAGCCCCCTTCTCCGAACACGCGCCTTGCGGCCGCGCATGCGTTCAGCCAACTCGGCCGATTTGCAACTTGGCACCTGGTGTGCCTCGGCAGACACTCTGCCCCGAAGTATCGAGCATACTTCACAGTGTTCGAGACTCGAACACCCACACGTGCCTGCAGCACTTCCGCGCCAGACTTGGCCGGACAAGTTTTGCGGTGTTTAGCCGCGAGGAAACCAGAAACGTTACCCAACCCAGGGCTTCTGCCACAGTCCTTTTATATCCTCGAGTCACATGACTTCCGCGTCATCATTCCCCCCACGCACTCGTCTTGAGGCGTCTGCTTCCGCCGTTGCAAGTTGCACCCGGCACCTACAAGCCCTCTCCCCTTTTGGACTTTCCCTGAAGGGTTGGCCTTTGTTTGGAAGCCTATTTTTGGCTCCCTCATCCCCATACCTTGCGACTTGTCTCTCCGGAGCAGAGAGTGAAGTCCATGACGCTACACTTGAAGATTTTGGAGGTCAGTTGAGGACCATTTAATAATACCGATGCTGTACGTAAGAATAGAGATTGCATAGGTATTTATGGCTTTTACAAGGTTTTTCCCTGTGAGATGACTTTTCATCAGTTGATGTAGACGACTTTTGAATTCTATCTGAAAGAATTTTTAATAAGAGAATTTTTGTTTCCCACAGCTTGCATTATTCCTAGATACTTGTTAAGTTCACCATCTTCTAGATTAGGTACTTTTAATTCATTAGATTCTCTTATATCAATTTTACCTTTTTCAATACGCAGAGTGCGACATTTATTTAAGTCCAGTTTCATGTCAATATCATTTGAAAATATTTCAACACTTTCTAGAAGATTTTGGAGGTTCTCATTTGAAGGAGCATATAGTTTGATGTCATCCATATAAAAGAGGTAGCTGAGAGAGCATTGTGTTTTTCTTTGGTATCTTATTGCAACTCCTTTATCATTATTTAACATGCTGCTTAACCGCTTTTAAGCCAAGCAGAACCCGTGTGCACTCAAACAATCACTCTGAAAGATTCTACTTTTAATTGGGATGGTACAAGTCGCAATCTCTGAAGTACCCTTCCTCAGGTGCATCTCGGAGTTCCAAGTTGTGATTGTGGTCTGAAGAAAGTTTCATATTTCCTGATTTATTTTATAAATATCAAGAATTTCAAGAATCCATGAGTGTGGGATGTTGTCAAAAGTGTTCTTGTAGACTATGCGAAGGTTTATTTTGTTTTGTTTAATTTGCTTAAGAATTACTAAGTGAATTTGTTAATCGTTTCTTCTTCTTTTCTTCTTCTTCATTTCTTCTTCTCTTCTTCTTTATTTATTCTTCTACTTATTATTATTATAATTATTAGTCTTATTTTTCTTATGATACCTACATTTTAGATCTGCTCATGGGCTTTCTTACCATACTTAGTAATAAATCTTTGTTCACAATGTGTACTACATACACGCCTATTTGGGACAGCCATGACAGAAAAATATCAATTTTTTAAATAATTTTCTGGAGTCAAGCACCACAAACACAGAACATTCAAAATGAAAATAAAATTAGCTCATCCAGCAAAGGTTGACAAAATATTGTGATGTCGATGTAAACTGCGTTTTAGAGGTTCACATACATTTGTAATGAAAATTTATTGGTTAAAGTAGGGAAGACGGTACACCGTTGGTGAAGCGTTGTGGCGGGTGGGAGGGGAGACGGCAGAGAAGGGGAGTCTCCTTAAGCCCTCCCTCAAATTACGCTAAGCGCTCTGATAGAAATGAATAAAACTAGGCGATTTTCATGGCTCTCCGTTAATACACTTTGTCCCCGCTGCAACTTAATGCCAAATTACTTTCAAAGGTAAGTTTTCTCGCTTCGCTCGCCCGGATCCAAATGACGGCGAAGCTCGGGCCTTCGGCCCTCGCGTTCATTATAAACCTCCTTGAGCCTATAAACCAATTAATTACCGATTCACTTTTATAAGAAAGCACTAAGTAAACATTTTATAAGAAAGCCTCGAGAATTTAAACTGCGCAGTTGCAAACGCGTTGTGAAGAAAGAACGCTAGAAGCTTTATCACAGAGGCACACCACCACGATCGCAGCACTATTTCGTAATGGAGCTCCAGCAAGATATTAGGGTGAAATTGCCTCCCCTATCTTATGACGTCATGGTCGTGACCAATTACGAACCATCAAAATTATTTCAGTAGTGTATTTTTTACAACTTATTTAAATCGATCAGGTTTCTCCCCATCTCGATCAGGTTTTTCGTCCAGTTTCCCTGATCCATTGAGCAAATTTTGAGATAGCCCCTTGTTTTGCTTCTGGACATAAATGTAACTTCATTATCTGTGCACGTCTTCTAGAATTCAGTGGGAAATAGAGTTATTCAAATTATCGTTTCCATGTTGTCGCGGCAGAGTGTATTATTCCGAAGGACAACATGAATAAGAGCTCAAAATTGATTGCTTATTTATCCTTGAAAATAAATTTTACTACATGGGAGTTTTTTTTCTTTAATTCAAAATTTAAGTAGTATATGACTTAGTGTAGGGATCACAGAATTTTGAAAATGTGCACACAATTCACTTCTCCCCATAGCTCGTGATACGCAGTTTTAACTGCATTTTGACGTAAAATAAATAAATAAAATAAATAAATCGCCCATGCCGAAGAAGTAGGCCGCGCGCGCGGCAGCCTCGCCGGCGAAACAGCCCACGCTTTGCTTTCTATTTATTTATTTATTTATTTATTTAGTCAAAAACAGTCAAAAACTGTATGTAACGTATGGGGGAGAAAATCATCTGCGCACGCTTTCTTGAGTTTCAGAATCCCTTCCCAACAATTTAACTATTAATAGTTGAAAGATGAAAAATAATAGTAATAATAATAAATTTAAAAAAGCGAGAGATTAACATCTATAAGTATGTACCAAGTTATGTATATTGTCCACTGCCCCTCCCCACCAATAGGTTCCCCTTATTGTCGCGTAACCACCCCTGCTCCCCTCCTCCGTGGATTTCTCCCTCGCCGAAGCGGCGCGAAGTGCCGGTTTAAACGACTTCCTTACGTTGTACCGTGTTCTAGACACGGCAACATTACACGGATACAGCATATAGCAGTTGTTACACAAAATTCAAACTCAAAACAACATTAACAAAATGTTACCCTTACTCCCTCATTGTTTTGCATCTTGTATTTTTACCGGTAGCGGTAGCTCAGGGCATCAACTGATGTCACTGCAGCGCCTCTGACCGGAAAAGGTCCTAGGTTCGAGTCCTGACGGCGGCAGGATTTTCGACACTAGCTTTACAGCTAGGTCGAATTCAGTCGCTGTCTGGAGGAGAATTCTAGCGGCCGGCTGCTCTGATCGGTAGTTTTCCGTGGTTTCTCCGATCAACACCACGCGAATGCCGGAGAAGTACCCTACCAAACGGACCACGCGCGATCTGTCCTTCCTCTTCCGTGTCCTATCCTCTCCCCTTACACACACACTTACACCAACATGCACTACACTATCACATATTCCGAGAGACCGGTCGGGAGCTTAGAGCTTGTCCCGGCTGGGGCGGTGCCCCGCTGGTGGGAGAGTCCTGGTCGGGGGGGAAACCCCACTAGCCGTCGGTAGGTCGGCGCCGGATTACGCCATCCAGCGGGGGAAGATCACCGCCATCTCCCGATAAAAACGTGCACTACACTAACGGGACTAATGACCAAAGTAGTTGACGCGCCCGGAAACACGAAAAAATCAATCAATCATCTTGTATTTTTCTTTCTTCCTCCCTGAAATCATGAGTAGCCATTGACTTCTTTAAAAATATTAACTTAATTCATAACATTAAACAGGACTTCCTACATTATTTCATTTTTTTTTGACAGGATTCCCCATTGTTTACTTTCCTGTTTCAGCAAATCGGCACTCTTGACCGTCGCTCCCGGTTCGTTCCATCGCCGTCTTGCTGTTTTTCCACACAAAAATGTCCGTTTATACGCGTACTCATATTTCAAAATTTACTTCCGAAAATTCCATAATAACTTAAGTCAAACATTGTTCCTCATTCAATCATCCGCGTTGATCTCTATCGCGTAAAAATTTTCCCGACTTCACTTCATCAATAACGAAAACATCACCCTGCTTCGTTTTTACCGCCGACCATCACCCGATCTACGCCTCAGTTCATTCATCTTGCGCGCCTGTCGACTGTTTTTAGAATATTGCGCACTAGCACCCCAATACTTTTTTACCGCGCATCTCATTCGATAATTCTAGTATTATTTAAATTCCCATTAGTTCTTGTCGAAACATTTTATTTAGCCGGCGGCGCTAGCGGAATTCGTTTACTACGCTCCGTGATGTCACGAAGGTTAAGCGAATTCTAGACTCGCGGGTTCGTGGTTGGGTGACCGGCCAGGAACCCCGGGATCTAACGCCGTCGAGCCCCTGGGATAAAAGGATAAAAGGCACTGACTGACTGCGACGTGACGAGACTTGACGAATATAGTAATTAGCGGAGGATTACTCCAGATATTTAAAAAAAGCACATTAATGGAGGATTACTCCCCAGTGCAAAGCGCTCAACGCCCCTTAAGGGGGTTGGAGACGCGTTGCGTCAAGGTGTAGACGCAACAAATTTTAAAAAAAATTAAATTATTTTCATTCCCCCACGGAATTTGTTCACGTGTCCACTATGTTACTTAACTCTGTTACAATATTGTTTATTTTGTTGTTTACATGCACATTTTCCATATTACTGTTTAAATGTTCAAGTCTTTGCATTCGTTCCTGACTCCATTGTTGCTTTCGTCATATTTACTTTCGTTTACATTTATCGTCATTTGCAATGATCCATTATATTATAAAGAACATGTAAATTTTTGTGTTTTTTGTGATATAGTGCGCGCAATATTTGCAATTTTAAAAAACAACAAAAACAAGATTTTCTCAAAAACAGCTTCAATTTTTTTCTTTAAATTTTTGGTAGGTTTAGTGCTAAATGAACCCTATACGATGACACATGCCATATTGCTCTATTCTTTTGTTGTTGTTTTTTAAATTACAAAATTTTTTATTTTACTTGTCTCCCACGTTTTCCGTTTAAATGAGCTCAAATCCCGCATTTACAGAAACGTTCAAACGTTATTTTCTCAAAAATGGCTCCAATTTTTTTCTTCAAACTTTTCCAACCGATAGTGGTAATTGCACTGTTTAATATGACGTAAAGTTAACTTTGGTGATTCCTTTATTTTTTCAAAATATTTCACAATGTAATTTTTTAAAATATGTCTCACGCTATTAATATGCACATTTCCATTGATTTGTGTACATTATTGCTTTTGTGAGTGGAAGTGCTTCAAATGACTTTAAATTAAGTTTTTCGAAATCTCAATAATTTTTGTGAAAAAAAGGTTCAAATTTCGCATTTACAGTAATGCTTATCGCCATTTTCTAAAAAAGCACTTCAAATTTTTCAATGAAAATTTCCATTTAGGACAAGGTTTCACTCTTCTTTAATATTCTTGAAGTAATATTTCGGACCTCTTATTAAGAAACCAAAAAGTTAAGAAAATGTCAAAAAAATGTACTTTGGGCAATGGTAGGTGGCAGCTGGCCAGAGAATGGAGCAAGACCTTAAAGCCAGTCCACACCAAAGAAATTAGAGAAAATTGCAGAAATTAGAAATTATTGTTAATAAAACATATTCAAAAATTTCAAGATAGTTCCCTAATACGAATCGAAATTGAAACCTTCATACTGAATGTGGCATAGTTATTTTATAAATCAATTATTTGACCACCCCTTACTTTTGCTTGTCCTACATGATGTATTGCTTCATTCTGTCATTTTAATAATTAACGAATTGTTCAAAATAAATTCTAAGAAAAATAATTAAAGCGAAATGGTTTATTTCCAAAAACTAAAGACACCCTGCAGTTTAAGTTGATCCCTTTAATTGTTTTATCTTAAACCAAGCCAAAAGTTTCTCTAATTAAGTTTCTCTCTTCGGCGAGTCCATACTTCCCTGCAACTCTTACATTCAACCTTGGTTAACATATTATTAGTCAAACATTTGAATTTGTTCTTGTTATCCTAAAGACATCTTTTATTCTCATTATATCAAAAACAATTATTAAATACAATTGCAAAAGTCCTTTTAAAAATTTTAATATCAAAATACAATATATTTCTTTCTTTCAAATAATGAATTAAATACAATAATTACATAATTCAATTTACCTTTTCTTTATATTCTTTCTCTTTTGTCTCAAAAGTCATGGTAAGGGGCCATCCATAAATTATGTAATGCAAATTTGGAGTATTCTGAATACCCCCTCTCCCTCTGTAATGCATTTGTAATGCATGCTTGAACCCTCCCAGAATAATTATGTAATGCTTGCTACAACATCCCCCCTCATTTACAATAAGTAAAAATAAATTATACATCAGGAAAATCAATTAACTGATTTTATAGAAATAAAATTATCATAATGTATTATCATTTACAATTAAACTCTAAATTAGTTGGCAATGCAGACAGCAGCTATAAATAAGATTGGGAACATATTTGGGTGTAGGAGAGGACACTTCGGCAAGGAACTTTCGGACAATAAGTCTTGCAAAGGCTGTCATGAATGATTCTACTGTACCGATTTAATTGTATTCTAGAATATTCTTTAGATCAGTTGTGAATATTTTTTTTATAATTTAACAGATTCAATCAATATATCATTGACGAAAAAAATATTTCCATTTATTGCAAATGATAAATAACTTTTTACTTACAATTCATAATTTCTTAATTTATTCGTATTTAAAAACATGTAAATTGTTAATATTTTAATGTTTTAGTTTAATTCTGAATAAAAGGAATTATTTCACCGAAAGTTGTGAGGAAAAAACTCTGTGTTACATAACACCTACACCACTCTACTATAAAAGACAGCATCACACTGCTTCAGGTCCTTAAGTAAAAATTTATAATTTTCAGATATTGCCAATCATACTCTACCTCATTCATAATTCCAGTAAGTGTAGAAAAAGAATGGGGCCGAGAATCTGGCTTGTAATAAAGCATTCATTTAAAGTGAAAAAGCAGTCGTTCCCAGTCAGCTTCAAAATTTGATATTATGTAAATTAAATAAAACTAGCATGTATGAATACTTATGTTTTACTACATTTTACTTATTATATTATTGTAAGTTATTGAATGAGATTTCTTGTATTTTCCCCTACACTCAGGCCTGATGCCAGCCTTCAGTTTCATTTGAGGCGAGGTGCATTTTAGAAGGGACAACAATTTGATCATTCTCATGAGTTTTAATCCAAAATAAACTGCATACTTGTAATCAATAGTTTTTATTTCTAAATAAATACTTTTGAAACTAAACACAAAATTAAAATGTGAAAAATAATACAAAACCATTTTAGAAAGGTTGCAAAGGCTTCAATTGTTAAATTTCCTTATGACTTTTTCTTTGACCATGTTTTCTGTTTCTTTCCTTCAAAATGCTATGACAGCAAGAAGTGTCATTATTTGATAAGAATTTGAAGATGATTGATTGTTGAGAATATTAATTCACTTGAGGTAGTGCTGCATTCAAATGTATCAACTATAGCCCAAGAGTTTATAAGTAGCTGGAACTTCTTCTTCATACTTGTACAGAAAGTTGAGATTGCTTAAATCCTCACCCAAATGCTTCACATGCTTTCATCCTCAGCATGTGCTTTAGCAAGGAAGCATTTTACACATTTTGCAGATCTGGTCTGAAGGTTACTCAGTTTGCTTATATTTATATGTTCAATTATTTTTGTTAATGCAAATATGGGACCAATATAAGCAATGCCCATTCGGCACTGCCGGTTATTCGGCACTGCCATTAACCATTTTATGCCAGGGGTGACTTATGGACATAGAGTGACTGACTCATACCACCATACCTGCTTGCCATGGACCAACTCAGGTACAATCCTGAATAGCATCAGTCGCTAATGTCTTCATTTGAGATTTTATACTAAGATTTTTCTTCCTGCAATGAAGAAAGTCTTTATTATCATGTACTTCTTAAGTACACTTTAAGCACAACAAATTAATAATAATAATAATGATAATAATAATAATAATAATAATAATAATAATAATAATAATAATAATAATAATAATAATAATAATAATAATAATAATAATAATAATAATAATAATAATAATAATAATACACGGTATCAATTATGGTAACAACTACATATAATTTAAAAGGATTAATATATTCTTTGTTTAAATCTTGAAATACAGAGGAGGAGGCCAGTTTTGGCCAGGTTTTTTCTATTTCTACACCTAGTCCTACTGCAGCACCTGAAATCACATTGCACATATTAGTCATTGAGGTATTCCTGAACAACATAAAAAAATTTTTGCTGAAGGAAGTGTTTGAGTTTATTCTTGAAGTTGTGTAATCCTGTTGCATTTCTCATTTTATTGGTAATTTGTTGAAGAATTGTATACCTGAAGAGAATGTACCCTTTTGGTATAATATGCTTGTGCACATTGGTTGAAGAAGGTTACATGTTTGCCTTGTATTACAGGGGTGTAAGCATGAGTTAAATTTGTAAAGTGTGTCATTGATTACTAGATTTTTCTTTACAAACATGATAACTTCTAAAATGAATATAAAAGGCAGTGGAAGTAAGTTAAGTTTTTGGAATTGAGGTCTGCAGGACTCTGTTCTTTTTGTATTTGTTATTGTTCGAATGATTCTCTTTTGCATTTTGAATGTTTGCTTAGCCTCTGGTGCCCGGCCCCACATTATTATTCCATATTTGAGAATAGAGTGCACATTTGCACAGTACACTGTTCGAGCTGTTTCTTCTTATTATTCTAAGAGCATAATTAAAGAAGAGGATTAAGAGAAATTGTTTAGCGCGAATGAGTTCAAAACAGAATTTTTAATTGGAATATTTTTTTTTTTAATATTATTTTGAAAAGCATTTTGGTGTTGAATTCACAAGGAAAAAATAAGTCATCTTCATGAGATGCCAAATTGGCTGTGCTCTTGATTCATCTATCTTATTGCCAAAAAATCAGCTAATATATGTGGAAAGTATCAAATGAAATATTGTAAATGATTACTCACATATTTACGTGCCCTGAAAATGAGCCCACAAGGCAGAAGTTTCAGTTTATGAGCTCTTGAGCATGAGGGCAGAGAGACTATCATAAGTTAACAAATATGCCATATTTTTAAATAGGAAATATTCACAGAAAAAAAATTTCATTTTACATGTTCATTTTACATTTTACATTCATTTAAAATTTGTAAAAATATGCCATTTTCAATATTTACAATTAATATTATTATTTACAGGGCTGCACTGTTTTCAAAAACAATTTCCTGGAGATACAAATCTCTCACAAACTACTTTTATTTGAATTTTCTTCCTCCATGTATTTATCTCTTCACAGTCCTCTTTCTTTAAACCTTTCTTGGCCATAATTTGGGAAATTCTTTGAACCATGTATGTTTAGGGGTGCAGTCCTCATCACTTCTTACCTGTGAGACATCATTCTAAAATATTTTTGAAAATTCATTCTTCCTCCATTCCTCCTTCCCCTCCTCCTTCCCATTTATTGGCATAGTTACAAAACACAGTGCCATACTTCTTACAGGATTGTTTTCAGAAATGAAAGGGAGAAATGGATGGAAGATACAAAAAGAAATGAAAATGAGCTTTAAATAACAAAATAATCTTTCAAATATTACAATAAGAATGATTTTATTGTACTAGTTTCTTTATAAACTCTAAGTTCCAGGCACATTGTCACATTTTCTGTTCTTCCTGGTTCACAAATATATATGTACAGATACAATTTGTGTGGGAGTTCACACGCAATTTACAAATGTACTGACAAGCAAATTGACTTATCAATGAAAGATGACATAAACAAAATATATTTCTATTTTTATACTCTGACAAAAAGTTAGTCAACAACAACAAAGCTTTTTCACACGTTCTTTGCCTTTCGTAGAGCAATGCTCATATCTTATCCAATCAAGCTTTAATAAACATGCCTACCTTGATGCCATCCCAAGACCTGAACAGTATTTGAGATATGCTCATCTACTGCTAATGTCATCATAAACACCTTCACATTTTCTACATAATACTCATAATTCATACACTTTCTACAAATTAATCACAAAAATAATGTTCTCATATACTGAAAAGTTCATTTACTTTAATATACAATTTCACATAAGGGTACTGCAAATAATGCCACACTTTCTTGATCAGTGCATAATGTACTTTTGCAGTGCAAACTGTGCTTGCACATGTCAGTTCTACAATTAAAACCAATCTTGTAACCTAGAACACTCATAAGAGTCTTTGGTGATAAAATTAATATGCTCATTTAGAAAATTAACTTGATGGCATTTTAAAACTTATCACAATTCTTTTTACATAAATATTTATGAAGTAATCAACTCTAAATTGCAGTCTATTATACTCCATTTTTCACATCACTTGCACTTTTAATTCCAAGAAATCCAATTATCTTTCATTATCTTCAACGATCAATGAAATAACTCTCAGAGGTTGTAAAACTATGCTTCTTATGAGCATTTCACATCAAATAAGTCTAGTTTCACTGTACCACCAGAACATGTTGATTTCCTCTTTAACAAGGGTTTGATGTGAATGTTTTCACTCATCAATGAACACTTTTGGGTTGACCCAGCTCGACCTCCTTTACTTCAGTCACTGCCCCATTGAAAACGCTGTAGTATAAAAATACTTTTCATTCTAATCCAATGTTCTCGGTAGACCTTATAGATGCGACGATGATAACATCTCTTTGTGAGCTACTCGTTTTCAGGTATCTTGATGTGGATGACCCAACAGAATTATATTCACTCCGCCATCTGCCTTCTTCCACGGCGTCTGAACTTTTACGGATGACATTGTAACGGGAGACCTCACGGATCCATATGGATAAAACAACATGGGAGGTACCACCACTTGGATTACATATTTTACCGAATTATCTTCAATTGGCGCTTCGGAGCTTCCTGGCTCGATGAGGAAAACATGGGCAAATTTCCAAATATCTCACGTTATCCGGTTTTCCGCAAACGCTTATGATCACTACCTTTTCATGGTGTATTAAGGATCCAACGGTTGACGAGTACGACTATCTGAAGTTAAGTTTCACAGAGTGATCATGTCGTATCCATTGTTGCTGCAACGCGAGACGGGCACAAAGGCCTCGTCAACCTCTCGTTTCATTGAATCATCTGCAGGTACCGGTTCTCCTCCAGCAGCGAGGTGAGCGACGAGGTCATGTCGTTGATGACCATGTTGGAGGTAGGCCCTCCCAGCGGGCCCTTGGCAGCTTCTTCCTTGACGGCTCCCGCGACGGCGGCGGCGGCTGCGGCGGCGGCGCGCAGCGGGTGCGTGGTGGTGCTGGACACGGCCGCCTCGCTGGCGCCCGAGCCGGCCCACGTCTGGCACTGCTGCACGTACTCGAGGGTGCGCTGGTAGGCGTCCTGGCGCATGCCGCGGGGCGCGCCGGGCGACGACTGCGAGATGTCGCGGCACTGGATCTCCGTGGCGGACGCGGCGGAGGCCGACCCCGAGTGGTAGGCCGGCCCGCACGCCCCGCCTCGCCCGCCGCACGCGTGGCCCACGCGCGCGCACGCCGACGGCCCCATCGCCGCCTGCGGGTGGTGGTGTGGGTGGTACGGGGGCGGCGCCGCGTGCTGCTGTTGCTGCTGCTGGTGGTGGTGTTGGTGGTGGTGCGGTTGCAGGTGGGGGTTCTGCATGGGTTGCTGCTGTTGTTGTTGGCACGGTCGGTATCCCCAGCCGCCTTGCTGAGGTAGTGGTTGCTGCGTGTGTTGGGGCGCGGTGGGGTAAGGTTGTTGGTGTGGGTGCGGGTGTTGGTGCGGGTGTGGGTGTTGGTGCTGAGGTGGGGGGATGTACTGCTGCTGCTGGTGGGGGTGGTACTGCGGCGGGGCGTGGTCGTGCGGTCGGTTGCACCCCGTGCACGGCGCCATCTGCGGGTGGTAGTGGCCAGAGCACGGGGCGGGCTGCTGCTGCTGCTGCTGCTGGGGGTAGTACTGCGGGGGCGGTGGCTGCTGGGGTGGCTGCTGCTGGTAGTACTGCGGCGCGGCGCGCGACATCTGCGCCGCCTGCATCTGCTGCTGCGGGGCGGCGGGCCCCCAGGCGCCCATCTGCGCGGGCGCCGTCTGCGGGGCGGGCGCGCCGGCGGCCGGGCTGGCCAGCGGCTGGTGGTAGCCCGCGCCGGCGGGGCTGGCGGGCATGTAGCCCGTGGAGGCCTGCGCGGGGCTGGGCATGGAGGCGCAGGGCCCGCCGGGGGAGCCGGCGAGGTAGCCGCCCCCGCCGCCGCCGCCGCCGCCGCCCGCGGGCGCGCCGCCGCTGGCGGGGCTGCCGAGCGGGGGCGGGGCGGCGCAGGCGGGCATGTAGGGCGGGGCGGGGCCGGGCGCGGGGGCGGGCGCGGGGGCGGAGGGGCTGCCGGCCGGGAACTGCTGGGCGTGGCACTGCGGGCTGGCGGCGGTGGGGAGGTAGCCGGGCTGCGCGGGGGCGGGGCTGGCCATGGCGGGGCAGGGCGTGCCGGGGCTGAGCGCGTAGTGGCACGGGGAGGCGCCCTGCGCGTAGGGCTGCGCGCCCTGCACCGCGGGCGACGCCTGCGCGCCGGGGCAGTAGCCCGCGGCGGGGCCCGGGCTGGCGGGCGGGGGCCCGTAGGGCGGCGCGCCGGCCGCGGGCGGGGGCCCCGAAGGGTAGCAGCCGTAGGGCTGCTGCGCGGGCGCGGGGGCAGGCGTGGGGCCGTAGCCCTGCGTGCCGGGGCTGGGAGCGGGACGCGTGGGTGGCGCGCCGTAGGCTTGTTGCTGAGGAGGCGCCGAGTTGTCGTCCTTGCGGTCCGCCACCTGTGCGAGCAGACAAGCGGTAAATATATTGTTTCTCAAGAAGTTCGACATTGCAGCATTTCGTTGCCAACACTTATTGAGAAAACGCTAATTTTTATGATTTTTCTGCGCAGTCTTTGATTTAGTACAGTTGTAACGCAACATATTAATCTTTTAATTTATTATGCATAAATGAGATCTTCAGTCAAACTTTCAAGAGCCCTTAAACACAAGAAAAATTATTTGTTTTCCTGGAGTCTTTTGAACCGACCCATGTACTTACAGCGTCTTTTGTTCCAATGGAACATGAAATTAGTGAGGCAGCTTTGGAAAAATGTTATACCTTCAACATTAGCATTCTCTTTTACCCAATAGAAATTTCTATGCCACCTGAACTGTAAACATTGAGTGTCTGAGACCAATTTTGATCATGAAATTTTCTTTAAAATTTGATTATTCCATATTGTAATGTGTTTATTTGCACATTTCGTTTGAGCTTACAATCACTTCCTTCCACACGAACAAACATTCCCGTGGCGGTACGCACCTGGCTGAGGTAGTGCAGCATCTCGTCCGGAATGACGAGCTTGTTCTCCACCATCTCGCCCTCGGCCATCTCGTCCAGCACCACCTCCTGGTTGGGGTGGAGGGGCGTGGGCGGGAGCAGGGCGGAGGCGGGGCGCGGGGGCGGCGGGGTGGCGCGGGGCGAGCCGACGCCGGGGGCGGCGGCGGCGCACGGCCGGGCGGGCTCCGACGCGCGCCTGGCCTCCCCGGGCGACGCCCCCGCCCCCGGCCCCGCCGCCGCCGCCAGGCACGGCGCCACCCAGTCCGCGCCGCACGCCTGCTGCTGCAGCGACATGTTCTGCGTCTGCGCACCAAACACGACACGCGGCATTAGATGCATTGTTTCATTATTTTGTTTCCGTGCACGTTAACTACAATGGCGTACAAAAATTACTCTAAAAAGGGACTGCTGGACAGCTACTGTTTGGCTAATGCTGACAAAACACAACTATAGGTTATGTCTATGTACTCAATTTGTTAATGTGTAAATATATCCAGATGGCTCAGTTGCAAAAGTAATCGACACAATTGAGTGTAAAACCATCAATCAGCACGACCTTCATTTGTTTTTCGACGTGTCAAATTGGTTGCTTCTTAGAGTAATTTCTCCATTATTAATTTCGTAAGTGTAATGAATTTGTATGTTTTACTTCTGGAAATGGCGGTGTACCTCCCCCCCCCTCCGCCTCCGCTGGAAGGTGAGATTCTGCACCGACCTACATTTCGGCTTGCAAGGAAGTTGCTCTCCAGGTATCTCCCTCAACGGGCAAACCCCAATCGGGACATGTTCTAAGCTCCCACTGGTCTCATCTGCGGTAGTGTGGTGGTGTACGTTGAAGTGGAAGACTAAAAGATGGCGCACGTTCTGTGGCCCGACAGACCCTACTCCGACAATCGCCGGGTACTTACAAAAGAAACCACGGAAAACTACCGATCAGAGCAGTCTACCTCCGGATTGGTCTTCCAAGCAACGACTGATTTTCGCCTGCATATCTAGCTATAGTGTCTAAAATCCGATAACGCCGGGGCTCCAGTCCTACACAGGTCCCTCGGTCAGAGACGCTTCAGTGGCAATAGCTGCTGCCCTGAGCTATCGCAGCCGGGAGGCGATGACGGTCCACGCGGTTGAGGGATGACTCACCCGCGGTCGGGGAATGCGTGAGTCACGATGCCATCGGAGCATAAATTGTGGAACGCTTTCATTGTCTGTTCGAAGCTCGCCGTCGAAAATAACGCTATTTAAAATGGATGTCCCAATAAGATACTAGTATCATTCTTTGCGATTGATTCAGCAAGTCAGTTTCGAAATGCAAAACTTGCAACAAAAATCTGAACAGAATATTCACCGTAATTGATATGGTAACTGTAATTCTTATGCATTCGTGGGAATGCTGATGAGGTGATGTTGACATTATTAAAGGATGAAATAATTGAAGTCGTCTTCGTCAATATAGGTTTGATGTAACAAAGGTAACTTCAATTATTTCACTCATCATAAGCATTTTCTCCGAGAGGAATGTAGTTGGATTTCAAGATTTTCCTTCTTTCAAACCTTTTAGGTATTCTTGCATCTCTTCGCGGACCTAACTGGTATGAGTAATAGATTTATTAGTACACGTGATTACGTGAAGTAATATTGGTTTACAAAAATGTTAATGAGCGAAAAGAGCGAGTTCGGAATCGCTTCACGACAAACTTGTTATGCGTGCGGAGAGAACTTTGAACACGCATCAGTTTCATATTTCATCCACACTTTGTTTGTAGAGCATGTATTTATTTGGTTTGGGATTAGCTCAATAACAGAAACAAATTCAACCTTATGCTAACTGGTGATGTTCAGTTAATGGGAACTCTAAAGGGAAACGGTAATTAGTGATGGGGGCAAAGTAGTGCGAGTAGTATGAACAAGTAGACACATGAACAAGTGAAAAGTATATATCAATTGTACTCAATCGATTGTAGATGCCAAAACGTGGTCTAGATGACAGAGACTAGATGCCAATTTAAAGAAATGGAGTTTTCTTGTAATTGAAGAATTTAACGTGGTGTAAAGAGTATTATCATTGTTTAAAATCTGAATGGTGGTGATGTGCCACCAACATTTTACAATTTTGATATGAAATTCGTTACTTCAATAAGTCTTTTAATTGATAATTTTCAATTTTTTCAAAATTTGAACCGCCATATTGGTTCCGCCATTTTCAATTTTTATATTTTGACAGCAAATGTGTATGAGAACACTCAATCACCTATGGGCACCAACTTTTATGCACAGACTTTGATTTTTGGCCATGTTTTCTGGGTGGTGTCATGCGTGACGCTCACCTGGACGACGAGGTTGGAGGTGCAGTAGGGCGTGGCGGCGTCGAGGGACGTCCTGGAGGCGCGCGGGGAGCCTCCGGCCGCGGCGGAGGCGGGCGCGGCGGGGGCGGCGGCGGCGGTGGCCAGCGCCCGGCCCGGGGGCCCGCTGGCCGTGCTGAGCTGGCTGGAGCGGCGCGAGGTGCCGGGCGAGATGGGGTCGTAGAGCGAGCCGGGGGCGGGGGGCGCGGGGGCGGCGAGGCCGGCCATGGCCGCCAGCACCGCCCCGCCCGCGCCGCCCGCGCCGCCCGCGCCGCCCACGCCCCGCGACAGCGCCGACGCGTGCGACACCTCGCTGGAGCGCCGCGACAGGTCGCCCGACAGCATGCTGCCGTAGTAGGTGGAGACGGTGGAGCTGGAGTCGCGGCGCGGGGTGGCGCCGGCGGGGGCGGGGCCCGGCGCGCGCGGCCCGGGCCCCAGCTCCAGCAGCGTCGTGGCGCCGGCCTGGCCCGGCGGCGCGGCACCGCTGCGCGCGCACTCCATGCGCAGCTTGTTGATGCGCCGGTTGAGGTCCCCGATGGCGACGGGGCGGTGCGCGCCGAGCGACGGCAGCGGGGGCAGGCCCTTGGCGGCGAGGCGGGCGGCGGGCCCGCCCCCGCGCGCCGGCGGCGGCCCGCCGTCCCCGCCCCCGCCCCCGCCCCCGGCCGCCACGGCGGCGCGCAGCGCGGCCGGCAGCACGGGCAGCGCCAGCTCGGCGTCCGCCTCGTCCGCCCAGGCGTCGGCGGCGTCGGCGGCGAGCGCGGCGGCGGCGGCGCCGGCCAGCGCGTCGGGCCCGCCGTCGTCCGCCGGCCCGCCCGCGCACTGCGCCCCCGCGCCGCCCGCGCCGCCCAGGGGCGAGCCCTGCTGCGCCGGCGACGGCGCCTCCTCCGACTTGTCGCTGGGGCTGCTCAGCGACGCCGTCTTGGCTTCCTCGGAGCGCGGGCTGGCGTCCAGGGCGCCGCCCAGCCCGCCCAAGCCGCCCAGCCCGCCGCCCCCGCCGCCGTCCTCCGGGCTGTCGCCGCCGCCGCCGCCCTTGTGCTTCTTGCTCATGTAGAAGTCGTCGCCGTGCACGGTCTTCACGTGCTTGCGCAGCGAGCTGGGGTCCGTGTACCGCTTCGTGCAGCCGGGCGCCTTGCACACGTAGGGTTTCTGAAAGCGAACCAAACGGGCATTCATTGAGTGCAATCAGGGCGGGATTCTAAGATAACGTCCATGCCTCCAAAACATTTAATTTTGACACAAAATTACAGAGGAAAGAAGTTGTGTAAAACGACAACAAGCAGAGGAAATTTTTATTCGTCTAAGTACATTGATTAGATGTACATCGGTTCATTCGGTCACATTTAAAATGCATTAGCCCAAACTAGGTATGATAAGAGTCCTGAAAGTAAATGCTATGGGTATTTATCGTGATATAATTAAGCTTATTTAAATTTCTTTTTTCTGGCACATTTAGACTTCCATTGAGAGATGCACCTACTTTACAAAGAATATTGACTAAGATTAGAATACGCGACATTATCTGAATTCCAAAGAACCACAATTACATTCCTGGAAACATCTTTAGTACTTGAAATTACAATACAGCTTTACAGAGGGAATGTCACGTGCGTACCAATAAAATTAAAACCTCAACAACTCCCTTTTTAAAGTACGTAAAAGTACATATCTTGTTCGTCCTCCTTGTCAAAATGGTTCCCACGGTTCCGGCACACAAGCATGACCTCTTGAAATCCCTCGGCTCTCCTCCCACGCTCAAGGATTCTACTCCAAATACCGGCATTATCAAACGTCGAGAGTTCCCTGAGTGCACTAACATGCTGAAGAGAAGAGGGGACGAGGGAAGAAAAGGTAACAAAATGGCGAGGGACGCAAAATGGCGTCGAAAGAGCGCAGTACTCACCAGCCACCGCCCCTCATCGTTCACAGCTTGCAAACAAGAGACAGCAGCGTTAGAGAGCGACAGACAACAGAAGAGGGAAAGACAAAGGGCCTCTGGGAATGGTGGGAGTCTCCAGGTGCTTACGCTAAACAAATGAATGTGAAGAGGGCACTTGAAAGGGAGAAGGTTTTAACGCATACTTCTACAAGAGCTTCGAAACAATGTGCTTAACAGCTCTTAGATCTGTGAGAAAGAATGGTACACGAATCTTGAGAGGCAACAATTGTAAGATACCACTTCCGTTATTATTTTTCTCATGCAATACATATACAAGGAGTAATCTGATGTATCATGCAATTCTTTACGAGAAACCCGAAAGGTACGTTTACAGTTAAGAAAGAGCTGTTTATAGTTAAAATGAGGGAAGGGATTCTGGATCTCAAGAAAACATGCGCAGATGATACTTGTCCCTGATGTCAGTTTGAACTGTTTCACAACAGTAAAAACAGAACACTTTTTACTGTTCTTTGATTAAATAAATGAAATACACTTTTTGCTTTCAAATCAAGTCGTTCAAATAGACCCACATAACGTTCCAAAAAGTAGTGATTAAGAAAATTATGTAACAATAAATTGTGCTCTGTATGCTCTCAAAATCCAGAGAGATTAAATTTTCGTAATGTAAAATTTGAAAGAATACAGTTAAAATGTTCCTAAGGTAATCCCCGTCCTATTAAGATCTCATATTAACTCAGTCAGACTATAACACAATATTCACGTATAAATATGAAAAACTACTGTTGTGTCAGTCCGGCTGAGCGTATGGGAGTTTAAAATCACTTCGTTGATTTGGGAGCCCAAGTGGTATCGAAGTCAAATATTCCCAAAGTTACTAATATAATACATGAGGGGAGTGGGCCAAAGGCTAAATTTCAGAGCCCTGGCGTCAGAAAACAACATTAATTAAAAGGTCGTACTTGATGACATTTATGTAATAACTTCCTGTTCGGAAGTTTGCATGAGTGGGGCACACAAATAATTATCATTTACACAGGAGCTGATCGCAGGAAGTGGTAGGAGGGCAGATCCCTTCCTAGGGCTTACAAATGTTTCAATGTGTGTTCAATTCAATTTTCTATAATGCAATTATAGTGTAAAAAATACTTTCACTGATTTTTGACGCTAAATACATACATAAATAAATAATCTGAGGCATCCAGGTTCAACCTCCCCCCCCTTCCCGCATAACTGGGGATATTCATATGGTCGTATCTTAACCAGGGTGACCCTGAGGTCCCCTTTACCTTCTTTCCAACGGAGTACCATTAGTTACTGGGTTTATTAACAGAAAATGTTGGGGCAAATATGAGGATGAAGCAGTCGTTCGCTATGCTGTGTTCTCCCCCCTCACGAAAACGTCAATAAGACCAATGACCCGTTACAGAAACTAGTACAGAAAGCCCTGGAAATTGGGAAATAAATACTGGAAAAGGCTGTGATAAAGGAGTTCTAACCTCCTGTGACCTTAAGCAGGTTGTACCTGCAGTACTTAGTGTAGTACAAAGGTATATTATATAATTTATTATATATAAATATATAATATTATATAATTAAATATTATTAATATTATATAATTAAATAACCACAGAATTCAGCAACCATTTTACTTATAGAGCAAACTATTTGAGAAATGACGAATTATGCAATGATATTGACTTCTTTGATAATAACTGTTAAATTCAAGATGCCTCTGAAATTCGTTTTTAATTTATAATCCTTCTTCACTATACTTTATTTTTTTGTATTCTTTACTGTAATTTTTATTGATTTATTATTTTGTTAATTGTAAACTCATTTTATCAATTTTTATTTATAATTTTTGTATATTAATTACGTATGGGATTTTCCCGTTCATAAAAATAAACAAACCATTGCAGAATCACGACCATGTAGTTCATAACTGGAAGTTGATATCACGGAATTTGATGAGAACAATTAAAACAGTCAATCATTAAGTTTGCTAACGTTTTGGAATAATTTATTTCATCATCAGGGCTTTCTTCTCAAAAGATACAAAATAATTATAAAACTCTTAGACAAGGAGAGCATAACTCCCAAGCAAATACACAAAGAGTGGTTACAGGACGAATGACCGAAAATATTCCGAAACGTTGGCAAACTAAATGATTGAATATTTTAATTACTCTGGTCAAATCGCGTAATATTAACTTCCAACATTAAATAAATAAATAAATAAATAAAAGAGGAGCGTTGTAGTACCTCGCTAGAGTGCGTCCGGTTCTGGTGCTTGGCGCGGTCGGAGGCGTTGCTGAAGGCCTTGCTGCAGCCCGGGTACTCGCACATGTAGGGCTTCTCACCCGTGTGCGAGCGCAGATGGGTCTTGAGGTTCTCCAGTCGCGAGTACGCCTTGTAGCAGCCCTCGAACTGCCAACACCACGCACAACACAATTACATACACCGCACACAAAACACACACACACAATTATATAAAGGGCACACCACATACACGCAATAGTTCAAGAGAAGTTGCTCTAAGAAGTTTCCCAGGTCGAGAAACCAATGAAGTAATGTCGGACGATGGCATTGCAAGAGGTACTGTGGAAGCCATTTACAAGTGAACCGACTGCAAACCAACGCATTGACGAGTTGAGCGCGTGAACATAACCTGCATTTACGCTGCCAGCAGTAGCTATCCAAGCGATCCTTTCTTACAACAATCTCTCCATACACACGATGCAAAGGCGACGCAACATATAACATCATTAAAGATGTGACATTCATTTTATTCAGAACAAATAAAATAGTTTTCTAATTCCAAAATAAGATAGAAATTTTCAATATGAAGGAAAACAAAATAAAAATTATATTGAATTAGATTTAAAAATACACGAATTGCTATTAAATGTTACCAGAATGTTACCAATATTAGATGTTACCAATAAAAAAGTATTTTTTTTATCTACGTGCGATCGCCATTTAATTTTACATATTCTCTTCCTTCATGCTAAAGAAGATCGATGCAAAAATCACCGATTATGTGAAAATAAAATGGCTACTTAAAATGATATTAGAAGAGGATATTCTTAAAGGTGAATGTGAGGTAATTGAAATGAGGAATGGAAGCAAAATGGGTTGATGTGACGGTAGTAAATACAAGCACCTTAAGAGAACATCCTCCGCGAACTGTAATGTGTGAAATTGGCTCCATCATACCAGAGATACAAAAGGGGTTGGTGTTTTAATTCCTGTAGGTTAATTTGAAAGGTCATGAATGATCATTCAATTTTATTGGAGATAGCGAAGAAACTGCTGAATTTACTACCTGATCTAAAACATTTCCAACTCTTACTGAATGAAATGACAACGAAAAATTTTCGTAATTTTTTTAAAATATAAATAATAAAACAATCTTCGAGCTTAATGAACTCTTATTCTCTGTACTGGCTTAGGTTTTTATCGAAGTGGTAAAGCCACAAGAGAACTAAACAGGCCAAAAACATATGAGATATTCTTCGAAGAAACCTAATAAGTTATTTCGAAAAAACTGGATCGTCAAAAAATTAGTGTGTGGTAATTGAAATTGTCATTTTATCAAATTTGTGAGAGGCACTTGAAAAGAGAAACCTCCGGAATGTATGCATCTAAGATATAGATGAGTTAAATATTCCGGGAAACTTCGGTTTGCATGTATGATTATCGAATTGTAATGAATGTGTTCTGAGAATCACATTTATTAACTCGAGAAAACACATACATGCTAGGACACGGTATCGAATAAATGGGGGCTCCCCAAATGTCAAGACACGAAAAGACGAGCAATTTAATTGACTAACGAAGAAACAGTTCAGAATTTTAACGCATTCAACATCTTGTGATAAACTAAGATACGACAAGTGAGATTTTTTTCTCATCCTGGTCGGAGCATAGCAACACACCAATATTTAAAATGACTTGCATATCTAAATGCTTTGCTTGGCTTATCTTTATTGCGTTCGTGATAAACGTAGTGAAAGTTCCTTTGTTACGAAAAAGACTGTCGTTCTACAGACTTTCAAGTGATTTTTCTAGGCACGAAATGGTCGAAAGATATTATAAAATACTAGAAAATATTTTATAAAATACTAAAAAATATTTTATAAAATATAGTAAAGAGGATCCATCAGACTTTCAACAGAAGTTATCTTTAAGAGTTGTTTCCACAATAAGTTCAAGGCGTGATGTGACCTCCATCTCAAAAGGAATGTCATATTATATTCAGAGATCGAGCCTGCATCAGAACTAGAAGAAACAAAACTGCTAGAAAAGTCAATGAAGTTAAAATTTCAACATTTGTTTTCGTGTGATATGACATGTAAGACTGAAAACTGTTATATCAGAAAAACCAACACGAGCAATATTCAAGTAGTTTCTAAGTACAGATTTATCTTTTAAATTCCTTTCTGGGAGAGGTAGTTACAATCCAGCAATACTAATTCAGTTCCTCATAAATCGGGCAAGCAGGCAACGACGGAGACAGGTTTTGGCGACCGGCAAGATGTCGAAAGTTAATTATTAATTTAAAAAAATGCTGACATTGATAAAGTATTTCATTTCACCTTCAATGGGATTTTTTCACGATTCTCCGAAACAACATGTATATGGAGCTTCTACATACAATGATTCCCGATTTTATAGTATACTGATATTCGATTTTACAATAATATCATAAGAATAAGAAAATAAATCGTATGGTTTTAAGTACACACAACAACTTAAGCACACCACATTGAAAATAGTAAAATTAGAATTAATTTACTTCAAATAGTTGCAGAACGAACAAAATCGAAGCTTTAGAACAGTGATCTTGGGTTACTTTATTCCGAAGGAGAGAAACAAATTGTATAGGGCCATAATAAGAAAACAGAAAGATTGAAATTATCTCTTACCGAAGAAGTGATATTGGACAATCAATGAAGCCATGGAATATTTTACTTAACCTCGACGATATATTAATGACAGTGAATGATTTGATGATTATAACAGTGATTGTGGGAGTTGCGATTATGAAAGATAAGGGTTAAGATAGCCATGGTGATGATAAATGGTGAAAATAATGATAATAGCAATTTTAAAATGTGACAGTGGAGAATGTTGATGGTTGTAGTAATGGTGATGGTATGGTAACAATGATTAAAATGGTGACTGATGTGATGATAATGGTAATGCGGATGGCAATGCTAACGAGAATGGCGATGCTAACAGGAATGACGATGCTAACGGGAGTGGCGATGCTAACGGGAATGACGATGGTAACGGGAATGGCGATGCTAACGGGCGTGGCGATGCTAACGGGAGTGGCGATGCTAACGGGAGTGGCGATGCTAACGGGAGTGGCGATGCTAACGGGAATGGCGATGCTAACGGGAATGGTGATGCTAACGGGAATGGCGATGCTAACGGGAATGGCGATGCTAACGGGAATGGCGATGCTAACGGGAATGGCGATGCTAACGGGAATGGCGATGCTAACGGGAATGGCGACGCTAACAGGGATGGCGATGCTAACAGGAATGGCGATGCTAACAGGAATGGCGATGCTAACAGGGAGTGATAATGCCATGCTGGATGTCAATGGAAACGGTAATGGAGGCTAATGGAGAGGAGCCAGGCTGTCCGCTCACCGTGCACTTGTGGGGCTTCTCGCCGGTGTGGCGCCGCATGTGCACCACCAGCATGTACTGCGCCTTGAAGGGCTTCTCGTCCCTGGAGCAGTGCTCCCAGCGGCACACGAAGCTCTTCTTGTTGGCGTGGATGTGGTCCTGGTTGATGTGCTTGACGAGCTCGTCCTGCGTGGGGAACTCGAGGCCGCACTCCCTCCAGTGGCAGTTGGTCTCGATGAAGTCTCCGGGCTCGTCGCGGCCGTCCCCGCCGCAGCCGCCGATGCCCGGGGAGCTCTTGCTGTCGGCGGAGCCGGCGCGGGCCGGGGGCGGGCCGCCGCCGCAGCTGCCGCCCCCGCCCCCGCCGCCGCTGCTGGAGACGGGCTCTCGCTTGACGCGGGCGCGCCGCGCCGCCGCGGCCGCCGCCGCCGCGCTGTCCGCCTCCGCCGCCACGCTGCTGGAGACGGGCGAGTCGCCCGGCCGCCGGCACGAGTCCGCGCCCAGCTGCGCACACGACGCGAGCAAGCGCTGCGTTAGCACGGGGTGCCACAGGTGGTGCCCCTGCAACGGGCCGCCCGCGCCCGCGGAATGAGCGTCAGACTCAGACACACACGCACGCACGCACGCACACACACTCCACAATGCGGCGCACGCATTCGCAGTTGATACCTTTCCCTTCCAGTCCCCTGCGAATATTGTTTATTATTTTATGCTATTATTATTATTATTATTATTATTATTATTATTATTATTATTATTTTGCCCACATGTGTACGTTTGCGCTTATATTTCAGAGCAGCAGAAGGCCCCGTACTATGTCTGATTTTTCCAGAAAGTTTTCATTGTTTTTAATTCGATTATCTAATTCTTTGAACTAATTTAATAATTCGATTATCTAAAAAAAAATGAAAGGTTTCCTCAACAATTGAATTGTGTAATATAAAGACAATCATTCAAGAGAACCGCTGCACGACGTGCGGGGTTGCTTAACAATCAGGGGCAAATGTCACATTTGTGATTTTGTAACTTGAAATTTCTCAGTGTTCGTTCGCAAAAATGAATCCTTGACCCCCTCGAAAAACTCTAGGAGAATCTCGTAACATTTATTCTGAAGCATGCTGAATAATATAATTTTTTATGTTGAATTCGAGGAGTGACACATTATTTCCCATAGTGTTAGTAAATCTAGCAACGTCACTGTGTTAGGCGTACTCATTTCGTATTCAACTGCAAAATATGAATCAGGGATGTTTTAAATATAACGCGGGGATTAAATCTGGGAATATCGATTTAGTTACCTCTAATAACCGTAAGTGTATGGCCTCCCATACCGTACTTTTCGGGGGCGTCCGCCGCAATCTTTTAAGCTTTGAGATGAGCCTCAGAATTTAGGGACAATTTTGTTAATTGTTCTTATTTTTAACTTTGTTTGATCAGTTAAATCATAATTATAAATTAATAAACACTGCATCTGTCGAATGCATCAGTACGAGGGTTAATATTAGACCAGTTTCGAGATGTAATGTTTAACCAGTTTCGAGGACATCGATGTTAAAAATCATTTGAGGACATCGCTGATTGCGGAGGGGGAGGCTTCGATGGTTTGATTGTGAACTTGAATATTTGGACACGTCGACGCCTCGCGTTCGCCTCCCGTTCTGAGAAGGTGCACTCACCTCTGTCTTGGCGACGGCGGCGGCGGCCGGCGGCGGCGCGTGGCCCAGGAAGAGCGGGTGGTGGTGCGCGGGCGCCGGCGCGGGCGCGGCCGGGTGCGGGGGCGGCGGCGGCAGCAGGCCCGACGAGCGCAGCAGGTGCGCCTGCAGGTGGGCCTGCAGGTGCGGCGCCACGCCCGGGTGCACGCCCACGCCCACGCCCACGCCCAGCGCGGGGCTGAGCGCGCCGGCCGACAGGTGGCCGTACGAGCCGCTGGCGGCCGACGACGAGCGCGACCCGTTCACGATGCTGGCCAGCGAGTTGGGCGAGAAGCGGATCATGGAGTTGATGTCGAAGGAGTCGGAGTAGGGCGACGAGGAGAGCGCGCGCTTGCGGCTCTGCCGCACGCTGCCGCCGGCGCCGCGCGGCGACGCCAGCCCACGTGAGCCCGCGGTGGCGGACGCGTGCGCCGCGGCGGCGGCGGCCGCGGCGGCGTCCAGCGCGAACACGGCGGCGAACTCGGCGCTGCCGGCCGACGACGCCACGGGCCCCGCGCCCAGGTCGGACAGCGCGCGCGACGCCAGGTACTCGGGCGGCAGGCCCAACCCTGCGACACACCACACGCCACACGCCACGTTACACAATTGCCAAATTTCGTTAGGACTAGCTTCAATAGATTTTGTGAGTAGCATACCTTCTCGTTTTTATAATACAAAAAATTCACATACAATACGTGCACATTATTTTACAACACTTTGCCAGACGACATTAAACGATTAAATTCGATAGAAAAGTTTAAATCCCAAGTGAAATCGTTTCTGCTGCATAACTGTTTCTATACAATTACAGACTATACTGAGCATCACAAGAAAAGAAACATTAATTTTAACAACGATACATAATACATTTACCATTTGGTCTGTATAAATGTATATAAACAACCAGTAAAAAGTATTGTACTGCAGCCTCCGGGTCAATGACCCCCATCTCGATCAGGTTTTTCGTCCAGTTTCCCTGATCCATTGAGCAAATGCTAAGCTAACTTACGTTACACGCTAAGTTACGTTACAGGGTAACTTACGTTACACATTATTGCGCTCAATATTACATTATACGCAGCATTTTATCTCAAATTTTCTGTCCTGGAGTTCCAACATTGCTGTGCACTTACACTTAAATGCACTACACTACCACGTATGCCGAGAACCTAGTCGGGAGCATAGAGTTTGTCCTTGTTGGGGCGGCGCTCCGCTGGAGGGAGATACCTGGTTGGGGAAAACCCGCAAGCCGACGGGTAGGTAGGCGCCGGGGGAAGATCACTATCACCTACCGCGATAAGAAACGAGGATTACACTCATGGGACACTCATCTTAGCAGTTGAAGCGTCTTGACCCATCAATCAATTATGTGGGAAGGTCGAAATGTGAAGGTTTTCTGACGATGTGTTTACCTACCGAGGTGGAGTGTGGAGGAGGCAAGATTGGTAAATGGCCAAGTCCAAAAGTTACTTCTAAAAGAAGCAATTAATGTACTATGATAAAGACTATATAAAACCTTGTTTTCTGATGTACAAGCAATGGTAAAGTTTTGTAAACATTTCATCAGATGCAGCATATTCAACTAGCAAGCCAAGAAAACAAGAACACTTCCGATTGTCGGGGAGTAGTTTACAAAATAGTCTTTCTTTTATTACTTTACACTGTCTTCACAGCATTGCCACATAAATTACTAAATTCTAATTTAAATAACCAACACTCACCGAAATAATTTATTAATCATCGGCAAAAGTATTAATAAGGGATGTCAACACAAACAAAGAAATAGAAAATAATGTGTCCCGACGTTTCTCTATTTTTCACCTTTTGTCCAAGTCGTGACGTGTTATGTCTCATCACACATCGCACTTGCTCCTTTCCTGTCACACTCAGCTCATTTACTTCGCCAGTCAGGGCTGACACCTTCGCAGTCCATCTTACAATGCGACGCCCCATTCCATTCTATTCCATTGTGTTCACTACCTTTCTGCCACCCCACCCCCCCATTCACGTCGGACGAACTCTCAGTCCATCCACATCACGCTATCTCTCTCTCTCTCTCTCCCTCTTTCTGCTCTCTCTTCTTCTTTCTTTCTCCCTTTCGTTCTCTCCACACCTCGCACTCTACTTCTTTCCCCATTCATTCGCGACCCACCCACCTGCTCCAGTCCGTTTCATTCCTCCCAATCGCACCGACCTGGTCTCTCCATTCACAGATAGACGTGCATTGGTTAGGATCGGCAAATCCCTTATCATCGCGACCATCTGTACTATCGTGATCTGTAATAAACACCTCATTATATCAGCATTTCTCGTCTCAGACAAAAATAAATAAACGAAGCTTTCATGAAATTTCAACACAAATCTTTCCGAAACAAGCAACTGCAAATACATTTCGACGAAGATCGCAACACGGTTGAAAAGTATTTATTGCTAGTCTGTGAAATCAAAAGAATTTGAAGGCAGGTTTCATTAAATTGTTCCATTTGGATGACAATAGAATTATTTCCAGGCCGTTTTCCCGACACGTTTCTGACACGAACACGTATTTGGGCTCAACTCCACAGATTGTTTTCCTCCTGTCGTTTGACTGATTGATTGATTTTTCATGTTTCCGGGCGCGTGAACTGCTCTGGTCATTAGTCCCGTTAGTGTTAGTGTAAGTGTGTGTGTGTGTGTGTGTGTGTGTGTGTGTGTGTGTGTAAGGGGAGAGGATAGGACAAGGAATGGGAAGGGCAAATCGCGCGCGGTCCGTGGCCCGTTTGTTAGGGTACTGCTCCGGCATTCGCCTGGTGTTGATCGGAGAAACCACGGAAAACTACTGATCAGAGCAGCCGGCCGCTAGAATTCTCCTCCAGACAGCGACTGAATTCGACCTAGCCTCCTGTCGTCTAACCGCCCTCCCGATATAAGACACAGTAGTTGAACTATCATCCAAAGATTCATGTTGTGATTGACAGGTGGGTGACAACAGTCATGAAATGAAATTTACATTACGTTAAACTCTCCGTGCACCACTTCAAGAACAAAGTGAACTTCGTCCACTAGTATACGACTTAACAATGCCAATGCAATTTTTTTTTTACTTGGTCACTTATCTTTTCGTTTGGCTACCCTCCTCAAATGTCAATCCCCTTGCGTCCGAAGCTCTGAACATGTCGATCCCACTCCACCGCCCACGCTCAACGCGCACCGTCCACGCGGCGCGAGTTCGCGTCTTCGCGGATAGAGCGCTCTGGCGACGGCGGTGGCGGTGGCGGTGGCGGCGGCGGCGGCTCTCCCAACGACTCTATTCTGGGCGGCGCGCGGGCCGAGCCGGGCCGGGCGGAGCGGAGCGGGGCGTGGCGGGGCGAGGGGCCGGCCGGCCCGCCCGCCTCGTCCGCCGCGACGAGAAGCCGGCCCCGAGCACGGACGGGCGGGAGAGCGGGTAATCGAAAATAACTCAATAGTCATCCCGCCCGGCCGCCGCCCGCTCGTACCCGCCGCCGCGCCGCGTCCGCGCACAAAAGTTGTGTTTGATCATTGGATTAAGCAATGATCTTTTCACAACGTGGTCGTTTGCCGCGAACGGTGATCCCAGTTTAATAACGGGCATTGATGCAGCCTGCCATTAGGTCTGATTGGCCCCGGGCGGCGGCGGCGGTGAGGCGGCCTCATTCAAGACCCCGGTGGGCGGTGGGCGTTGGGCGGGCCGCCCCCTCCCCCCTGCGGCCCCGCGCCGCCCCCTCCCGCATTCCAGCCCGAGTTGCAGCGTCACGGAACTCGGGGAAGAGAAGCAAAAAAACGCGCGCGCCCGGGTCCGAAAAAAGGCGGGCCTGGCGGGGCGGGGGCCGGGGGGGGGCGGGGCGGGGATCGAGGGGGTCGTCGGAGGCTGCGCGCGGGGGCCGGCCGGCCGGCGGGGCTGCGCTGTCTGCGCGCGCGCAGCCACCGCTGCTTGGGCGCGGGCCCGCCAGATGGCGGCGTCTCGCGGGCGGGCGGGCGGGCGGGCGGGCGGGCGCGCGCGCAGCCCAGACATTTTAATTATTATTTTGGTCGGCGGCGGCGGCGGCGCGCGGGGCGCGGGGCGGCCGAGAGGGAATTTTAAAACAAACCCTTCATTATCCCGACAGTGTGTTGATGAGCCGGCGAGATAGAGTCATTTTCCAGTCCACTTGCGCTACTAGCCGCGCCGAGAACATCGGGCCGCGCGGAGAGGGCGACGCTGCACGCGGGGCGAGCCGCCGCCACGGGCAACTGGGATTCAATTTCGGCTCGGGCGCGGCGCGGCGCGACTCTCATCTGTTTCCCGGCGCGGAGGCGGCGGCGGCGGCGGCCTCCTCCGCGGAGCACCAAAATAAACAGGCGCGGGCGGAGGTGGGCGCGACGGCGCAGATGGCGACGGTGGCGGGGACGGAAGAGGCGACGGAGGAGGCAGTGTCGTGTGGGCTGTGATGAAGACGGTGACGGCGAAAAAGACGGTGCCGAAGGCGGTAATGAAGGCAGCGAATGAGACCGTGAAGGAGGAGGCGATGATGGATGTGATGGCGCAGATGATGGCGGAGGCGGTGATGGTAGCGGTGGCAGTTACCTGGAGAGGCAGGGAAGAAGGGATTGAAAGAGACCTGGACGGAGGCAACGACGCAAACAGTGATTGAAGCTGAGAAAGTGCAGTAAACGAGATAATGGCGATGATATCGGTGTTGGTATGCGCTATCTATAAGACCGCATAAGACGGTGGTGAATATACTTATTCTAACGATGGCCGTGAATTAATAAAGAGGGCAGCTTTTTTTAAGTTAGTGGAGATGGCGTCGAAAGGAATGAATGCCACAACCTAGCTAATGACCACGAAAGTGGAAATGGCTCCACTTGCGAAATCAATGGTGTGAATGTCAAAAGGCAAAAAACAACAACAAAGGCGGAACATTCATATGAAGAACATGTGCGTTCAGTGTTTAGAATGAGCGGTTTCTTAAAGCACAAGACCATGAACGATCTATAGAAAATATCTTTGGAACGAAGCGATGATGTTTGGCGCTGACGGCAGTAATTACATTCCTGAAGATGATCGTGCTTTGCCGATGAATACGCGGTACCATAGTACCAACAAGGTGCACAACATATTCACTTCCGTATATTTTGCATAATAGTGACAACTACAACACGCTACGTTATAAGCAGAAGAAAACAACAAAGCTTCGTGATACGTAGAGGAGATCATTAACTTTTATCTCCTATATTCAAGTCTTATTTATTTTTTAATTTATTTACTTATTTATTTGCACGGCTTGGGGTAGAACCAAGATAAATCACATTAGTCACAGATAGCTTCCTACTATTCGTAAATATTAATATCCCCATGTTGGTCGAAGTGTATCTCATCTTGTGACGTCAAGCCCTAACTTATTTATATTTATTATTAGCAAGCACTCCATATCTCAGCAAAGCTTTCCAAAAAAATTAATTTCCTCAAATGTGAACATGGAAGCAATTGATACGCATTACGATAAATCGACAGAAGTTAGCCAATACTGACGATTCTATAGGAGACGATGGCGTCGATGTGGGCGACAATGATAGATGGTGCTAGCACGGGGCGTAGGAAGAAGTGGTGACAGCCGGGACAGTAGCACGAGCGGAAGAGCAGCGGGCGTGTAACAGCAGTAGCTTCGGTTGCGCCACAGCGCCGGTAGCAGCAGCAGCAGCAGCAGCAGTTTGGATGGCGGCGGCGGCGGCTTCACTTTCTCCGAGGCACCGCCCAGATGCGCGGTCCAGCCGGGCGGTGTTGGTGGGGAGATCGAGAGGTGGGGGGAAGTGGGCGAAGCGACGACGATGGGATGTGGAGGGCCGGGGGAGAGGGCCGCGAGCGACAAAACGAAAGTAGTTATCGAGTTGAAGTCGAATTCAGCTGCTGTCTGGAGGAGAATTCTAGCGGCCGGCTGCTCTGATCGGTAGTTTTCCGTCGTTTCTCCGATCAACACCAGGCGAATACCGGAGCAGTACCCTACCAAACGGGCCACGGACCGCGCGCGATCTGTCCTTCCTCTTCCTTGTCCTATTCTTTCCTCTTACACACACACTTACACTAACATGCACTACACTACTACATATTCCGGGAGACCGGTCGGGAGCATAGAGCTTGTCCCGACTGGGGCGGTGCCCCGCTGGTGGGAGAGTCCTGGTTAGGGGGAAACCCCACTAGCCGACGGTAGGTCGGCGCCGGATCTCGCCATCCAGCGGGGGAAGATCACCGCCTTCTCCCGAGAAAAAAACATACACTACACTCACGGGACTAATGACCGAAGCAGTTGACGCGCCCGGAAACACGAAAAAATCAATCAATCAATCGAGTTGAATCGGACACAAGGTGGGAGCAAAGGGAGTGCAACCTGGGCAAGGGAGGGCCAGGTAGTGTGCGAAGTGATGAAGTGAAAAAATAATTAGAACGCTAGATCCCATCACATCTGTTTGCACTGGATGAAGCTCCGTTGTGGCGGTGAGGTAAGTTCCGTTGTGTCGGAGTTAGGATGTAGCGGGCAAGCTCTTTAGGAATTTTTGTCTGTGCTGTTGAGTTCAATCGGACGCAAGGAGGTATCAAATGTGGAGTGGAACCCGGTGGACGTTGGGAAGGAAGACGAGAGGGATGTTGGGAGTGCGCGGAGGGCATTGGACGTGGTTAGCGGAATGTCTGGTCTGCCGAAATGTCGAGATCTGCGTGTGAATGACGGGCTGACTAACAGCCGTGCTCCCGAGCAACTGGACTGGCCAGAATTGGCGTAGGCAAGCTGAACGGAGGCCCCACCTGCCCTGTGGCCGGGGGAGGGGGAGGGGGGGGGTGTGGCGTCCGCCGGCGCGGGCGAGCGAGCGGGGAAGGGGCGGCGGCGGCGGAGGTCGTGGAGCATCGCGATCGTGCGCGAGCCCGACTGATAAGCGCGCACCGAGGGCGCCGCCAAGATTGAAAGAAGCTCGAGTTGCGCATGGGCGGCCGCTGCCCCCGCCCCCGCTCCCCCTCCCGGCGGAACCCCTTCCCTCGCCCCCGCTCCCGCTCCCTCTTCCTCCCTGCCCTCGCCCCCACCCCGCGCCCGAGATTTTTCCAACCTCCCTTCTCCGCCGCCGCCCGGCGCAAATACCACTTGCACTCAAGCCCCGCCCCGCAACGGTGACACTTCCACCCCATCCTCGTCAGCCTACCGCCTCCTCCCCCACCCTCCAGCCACCAGCCCCGCCCCCTCCCTGCGCCGCTGCCGCTTCCACCCTATCCTCACCCCGCCTCGCGCCTTCCTCCCGCGCCCACCCTCGGCCCCGCCACGCCGGTACCGCCTCCACCCCACCCCGCACCCCGCCCTGCCCCGCTCCCCACCTCGCCCTGCCCCGCACCCCACCCCGCCCTCTTCCCGCTCCAGCCCCACCCAAACCCCCGCCTCAGAGCTCGCGTCAGACCCAGCCCCAGACCCTACGTCAAACCCCCACACACACCCCGTGTCAGATACCGCGCACTCTCCTCTCGATCTGGTTCCGCATCTACTCTCTCCCCTTCAGTACCCGGCCTCCCGCTTCTCCCCACACCCGTCCTGCACCCATACTGCGATTTTTACACATCTGCCTGTGACATTTCATCAGCTGTTACGGTGCCATCCAATCGGGACTTTCAACGCCTCTACAGTGACGTCACTAAAGTGGCGTTCAACCTTCCAATTGGATGACACTGTAACAGCTCCGCACTTCACAGTATTTGAACAGGCAGCTCTGTAAAACTCGCTGTGTACCACCACGCGTGCACTGCCCACCTCGCCCGCTGGCTCTTCGCACCCACTCTACGCTTCCCGACTCCACCGACTGCGCTGCTGGTCGCGTCGCCCCCGCCCCCGCCCCCGTCCCCGGCCCGGCCCGGCCCCGGCCCCGACCCCGACCCCGCGCCCGCCGCGCCGCCCGCCGTCGCACGCCAGGCGCGCTGTGTGGTATGCCGGGCTCCACGAGGCGAACTCGCCCGCGACTCGTCTATATGGATAAAGAGGCACAACCCAATACCGTAATTGCGCTGTTTAAATCGCCACCCGACAACGAACGTTCATTGATTGATTGATTTTTTCGTGTTTCCGGGCGCGTCAACTGCTTTGGTCATTACTCCCATTAGTGTAGTGCATGTTTTTTCTCGGGAGATGGCGGTGATCTTCCCCCGCTGGAGGCGAGATCCGGCGCCGACCTACCGTCGGCTAGTGGGGTTTCCCCCTAATCAGGACGCTCCCACCTGCGGGGCACCGCCCCAGCCGGGAGAAGCTCTAAGCTCCCGATCGGTCTCCCGGCAAGTGTGGTAGTGTAGTGCAGGTTAGTGTAAGTGTGTGTGTAAGAGGAGACGATAATATAAGGAAGAGGAAGGAAAGATCGCGCGTGGTCCGTGGTCCGTGGCCCGTTTGTTAGGGTACTGCTCCGGCATTCGCCTGGTGTTGATCGCAGAAACCACGGAAAACTACCGATCAGAGCAGCCGACCGCTAGAATTCTCCTCCAGACAGCGACTGGACAACGAACGTATTTCGCTCGCGTTTACGTGATATATTGCTGACTTGCGTTAGCATTCCGTGTCTGTAGTGGTCTATATATCACTGTAACGTACATACTCTCACTTCATTAGAAACAAAGTTTACTTCTAAAATAGTCCAGAATTTTCTTCATCAATAATATTTATAACAAATTACTGAATGACTGTTGTGGCAACAATCTCTTAAGAATAAGGAAAACTACGCGTTTTATAACTTCAATTAAGAAACTGATTATTCTGATACTCGTGTAGAGGACAGTTAGGTATCTACTCAGATCTGTAATGCTGTTGTATTTCCAGAGATTTTATTCTCATGTACAAGCTTTTAAATGAGAATGTTAAGTACACATACTCATGAAGCTTTGTCAACGCTATTAATTTCTTTTAGAATTTTGTTTTGATTCGAATTTGAAGTGGGGGTGACAACATTTTCATGTTAACTGCCTGCATTCCAAAAGCCTTTAAAACGAAGATTCGAATGTAAATGATGAAACCTTCGCTGTCTTGTTTACGAGTTTCTTACAACTTGTTTACGATCTTGTTTACTACTCTTTCACGCTTTTCAAATATGCTACTTCCGTGTTCCGCAACATTGTACATCAATTGTGTCAATTACCTACTCTTCGTTCCTCTGATTCTGTTTCAGCATCACTAATACGCTAGTAACAAATAAATAATATAATTTGTTCGTGCTCATTTCACAGCGCTCACATACATTCTGGCAAATAGGGTACATGTATATCCTCGTAAAAGAAAAAGACGTTACTACATGTAGAAAATTTAAAAATATCATTCCAACATTGTTACAGGATAGGAGAAGGTTATAAACAGTCAATAAGTAGTTTAATTATTATTTATGTAAAGGCTTGTATTGTGTAGAAAAGGCCGTACCTTCACGATGGTAACTTAATGTGATCGTAGCTTCGTCGGAATCGCCTATTGCTCACGAATGGAGATGTATTTCTTATTGAGACGCTGGGATGAGTAATGAGCATGACAGTCTAGTGTAAGGAGACGAAGGGGAAACAGGAGAACAAGGAGAATTACAATTAGGAACTCTCATTATCCACTAAAATCTCCACATTGAACTAACCCAATACACAGAGGTCAATGACTCGCAAGCAAATGGGTGAGAACGGCCAAATGAGTAGTTTGGCATGGAAATACATTGACAGTAAAAAAGTTTATCTAGGGACGAAGGCAAAATATGCGTTTTTAACGTGAACTTTATCAAGACCATAAACGAAAACGTGCAGCTACCACTTACGGGAGAATAACCACATTCAAAGGTGATTTATTACATCATGGACGCAAAGAATGGTGACAATATGGAGAGTTTCATGAGCCATGATAATGATGAGGTTCAATTTACAAGTTGCATTCACCTTTGTCTAACGCTACACGGCAATGGTTTGTTCACAAATCACGATAGCTTGAAGTATGCGAAATTTCATGTTTACATCTTATGTTTATGTTAACATTTATGTTCACCAATCTGAACAGCTCCACTCAATAAAATTTCGCATTCACATTACATTTACGTGTAACGTTCCAATCTGAATGAGAGTCCACTACTGTCATTGAAAAAGCGTAATATAAATCTTTACTTCGAAAAAACAACTGCCCTGGCCCGGAAGCGCAAGCGGTCGATCAAAGGGCACCAAGACAATACCAACGTACTTCAGAATCGCCGCGGTCAGCTGCTTGTCCCGCCTCCCCGGCACACCCACGCCCTCTCCATTGGGCTTGTTAAGCAAAGGGCCGGTGCGACGCACAGGCCAAGACACGTGCAGGAAGGGGGAGGGGGAGGGGGGAGCTACGCAAGGAAGAAGGCGCGCACGACATACGGGGGCGACCCGCGCCGGGGGTGAGGGCGTGAGCCGGCAAAGCGAGCCGCAACTTCCGGTGCACGCTGCGGGCGCCGCTTCCGGTAGAGGCAGGTCCTGAGCGGGGGAGAAGGACGGGGAGAAGAATCAGAGCCGGTGTGAGGAATGTGCTTCAGGAACGAGTCTTAAGTGTTTCGGTCAGTTGAACGTGATTGAGAAAAAGAAGGAAACACACAATGACGGCTTTGATAAAAACAATGGAAATGCCATAAAAATTTACGAAAATCTGAGCGACTTAAATGTATTTTTGTGAAGAGAGAGAGATTGGAGATCATCCAACCACTGAATAGACTCAGACACAAAATACAGATAAGGTGACGTAATAGTTACGTCGTTTCAGCTACGCGCAATCCGATAGAATGATTGTCACTCGTTTCCTACGCAACAAACCCGATGTGGAAACTGGTGTAAAACGTGCGTATTTACCTCTCTGATTTATGAAGTGAGGAAGGGGGCAAAATCGAAATTAAAGAACAAAAATCCAGTTATAAAAGTGTACGACAGAAAGAGATATAAACTCGAAGAGAGTTCAAGTCATAAATATATTTATTGTTAATGTTTATTTCTTCGAAATTGTTTCTAAATATATTTTATGTTGCTTCAATTCTTAAATTGAAGACATCACAGAAATAACGATGAATGTCTTATTTCCAATGTTGCTACATAATTGGATATTAAAGCCAAATATACTGTCATAGAAAAGAATGCCCATGTAGAAATTAATCCAGAAAAATTATAAAAACATTGTTACTACACTAATATATTTCTATTGCAATATTTTCAACTATGAAATCCAAACATTTCAAAACCTTGAAAACACAACATTCTTTGTCGTTTCTGTTCCATCTTAATATAATATTTCATTTGTTAGTATTTTTCCGTAGCATTTCGTTGTAACCCCATCTCAACCATATGACCGGCTGTACACGCTTACTTTTCACGAACGATTTTGGGAGTTTTGGCGAACGCGCACGCGAACACACACACACACACACACACACACACACACACACACACACACACACACACACAGTCAGCCGCCTCAGAATCCGCTCTGCGCATGCGCACGTTCGCTCATACTCCCGAACGAAATCTCTCGTGGTAAGGAATCGTGTAAATCCGGCCTGAAGGCCTTCGGTTCCCCAAGCTCCTCTCCCTGCTCTTTCCTGCGCCTCCGCCGACGAGGAAGGAACGCCGCGAAGTCACAAGGAAGTGAAGCGGCCGCATTCCACCCCCTCCACCGCCCTCATCGTTATGCCCACCTCCGCACGCACGCGACACTGTGCCGGGGTCCGCCACCGCCCCCACCCTCCCGCTCAGCCAACGACCGCTTCCAAACGCCGCCGCCCGCTCGCCCGCCCGCCCGCGGGAAGTGCAACAAGTGCTTGCTTGCCTCGTTACGTCACGCTGGACAACGGCAAGCATCAGGGGATTATGTGTACACCCCGGACAATGCCCTATTTGCCTATTTTATTTCTTCCGATGTAATTTTAGGTAATTTACCCCATTAAACCTGTGTACCTATGAAATAGCGTTTGGAAGGGATTCTATCGTGCCTATAAATACATATTATAGAGATAATAGCCTATTTGAACGTTAAGAGCCTATGAGTGCATATATTGATTTTTCCACATTTAAAAAAATATTTTTTGTTATTTTTTTTTGTTTTTGTTTTTTTTAATCATTTTTTGAGAAGTGACCGTTGTGTAATTTTTTTTACCAAACCAGTATCAACCGCGTATCAATATATGGCAGGGCGTCCTCCGATGGAAAAGCTTGTCTGTGTTGCGGCGAGCAGGGGCACCGCTTAGACGTATGCTAATTTGAAACCGTGCAGGATACGCTTATTTAAAATACCATACTTCAATGAAGCTCGTCAGGGCGCTCTAGAGAATAGGAAATTGCTCTCGTCTTTCTGACCTTCGCAATGACTTTTGAGCTGTTTCTTGCCAAAAACAACTGTCTTCCAGATTAGCGATCCCGGCGTCTTTCGCTTTCAGAAGGAAGAATTACATAAGATGGGCGGACTTCCTTCGTTAATATTTTCGAATTGTTTTCGAAGTCTGGTACATGCAAGATCAGCAAGTTTGCTGTTCTTGCTACGGTTGCTGGCTTCAGTGCTGAAAGAAAAAGCGGAAAGAAGTGCATTGCTAAAATACTGGATTTGTGGAGAAGAACATTCACGACGGGCAGAAATGTAATTTTTGCCAGTGTTGTGAAAAAGTGGTATATTGTGCCAAAAAATGTCATATCTTACAACATAAAAACACTGTAACTAATCGAAAAAATGCGGGAAAGAAAAAAATATTCAACCCTTTCTCCAGCAGTGAAGTGATAAGATGACAAAAAAGAATTCATCACTGACTTGTGCCTTGCGCCGATTGCCGCACACATTCCATTTTGAATTGTAATGATAATTTCCATGCCTATTTTTTAACTAGTTTTTACATCCTAGTTGCCTACCTATTTCCAACGATAACGCTTATTTCCCTGCATATTTCTAAGTTTTTATGTGCCTATTTGCCTGCCTATTTTCGTCTTTTTTAGTGCCTACATGTCCGACGTGTAAGTATGAGTGCAGCGGTGTGTGCTTATGAGGGGAGTTGCGTTGGCAATCGCTATCGCATGTCCACTTGTAAAGCGCAGTAGACAGTTCTGGGTAAGAAGACACTTTATGAGAGCGAATATGCGACACAAGCAACCGTCAGCGTGGTAAATAAGGTTGGCCCCGCCTATCAATTTTAACCGGTGTTTCTAGAGACAATCCTCGGCAAATGTCGCAGTAATATCTTGTCAGCGGGGAGCCTGTACCTTATTTAATGCCCCATTCCAATTCCACTTAACTCCTTTGGTCCTGAATTTTGTTTGATGACAAAGACCGAGTTGGTTCTATGACATTTGAGCTCTCTTGTGCGTTTTGGATTGCTCTTTGAGGGAATACGTTTGACGTTCAGTTGCATACAATGTCACATAGTTGAAGCATTAAACGGAAGTAACAATAATAATAATAATAATAATAATAATAATAATAATAATAATAATAATAATAATAATTATTATTATTATTATAATAATAATTCATTGCGATATTTAAAAGAAGTAGCATTAAATGCAAGCTCTCCCCGGAACGAAAACCGATTATTTCCTAATTGCTGCCATGGAGACACACGTTACAGAACAATCGGTGCAGCGTGAGCCGTTCGTATCGTTTATGGCGGAGCCATGCAAGTGGGCGCAAGCGAAGAGGCTCGTAAAACTGAGTCACGCTTTCAGCTATGGGGGCTGCGGAGCCTTGCACTACACAAAGCGGGCCGGAGGGCCTCGCCAAACTGTCACAACCTCAATTCAGAAACAGAACGAACAACACTCGATAAAGCCAAGTGGGCAATTCGTATTTATCACTCATTTATATGCAAATAAATTTTACGCATTCAGGAAAGGGAAAACTAACCGATTTAGAATTTTCTCTCAATGAAATGATTTTAGGCTGTGCAATGTGTTCAGGAACAATGTTAGGGCTTTTTATTTTTAATGCATCCATTATGTACACAACTGCTACCAAAATTATTATCATATTTTTTTACTGGTACAGCTAAAAATTCTTCAATCAAGTATCAATGCAATTACATGCTTTTCACGTTCTCGTATACGTACGTATATACAGAGTAATATACGTAATTTAGAGAAAGTTGTGTAATGCTCTGCGAAAAACCGGCGGATTATCGAAGGAAAAAATTCATTTCCGAACCCTGATAACGAAAAAGTGGATAAATCTAGTTTCTAAATTAAGAAAAAAAATCCCTTAACACGCGGTGTATCCAGAATCCCTATTTTGTAGGTCCTTGATGCCCAAAAGTCAATTCATGCCAAAGTGTACGCCCACCCTTCCGCCCGTCCGTTCGTGAACACCACTAGCGCTTAAACCATGCGTAGGATTTTTTCCACATTGAAGAAATCCCTGTTCATGTGGCTCTAGTTGAAGCTTTGAACACATTCTTTAAAATTTGGAGGTTCTTTACATGAAATCCCTGAGAAAGTTTCAAAATTTTCTCAAAAATGTCTCCAAATTTTTCTTCAAACTATTCCAACGGATACTGCTAATTGCACTGTTTAATATGACGTGATGTTTATTATGGTGTATTATTTTGTTGTTTTTTTTAATTACAAAAATATATTTTTTTAAATATCTCTCACGCCGTTAATACGCAAATTTCCAGCTATTTGTAAACACTATTGTATTTCTGAGTTAATGTCCTTCAAATGACTTTAAATGAAGTATTTCAAAAACTCGAAACTTTTATGTGAAAAGAGCTTCAAATTTCGCATTTAGAGTGACGTTTAAATGTCACTGTCTTCAAAACGACTTCACATTTTTCAATGAAAACTTCCATTTACGACGAGGTCTTACTCTTTTTAATATTTTTAAAATATTTCAGTTCTACTATTACGAAAACGAAAAATTAAGAAAATGTCAAAAAATGTACTTTGGGTGGCGATAGATGGCAGCTGGCAAGAGAATGAGGAAAACCGTAATGCCAGTTCACATCAAGGAAATTAGAAAACTTTGCTACAAGAAGTCGATGGCATTCCGTAGCACCACTTCTTATTTCTGCTGAACTACTTTAACACTATAAATATGAGAAAGGGTCTTTGAAGAACCTCTTTGGACAAACGGAATTAGACGAGTTGATTGCAGATATTTGCGGAGCGTATGGCATTTGAAAACCAATGTTCTGCCACGAGAATAAATTGGATTTTCTTCCAATATAATCGCAATAAGATCTGAAGCACATTAGTAAATCTATCTACTTGCAAACTGCTCACATACTTGGTTAAGTATCTTTGTATCGAGTACAATTGCTTGGATGTTACTAGTCATTGCAGACGGATAAGACAAGACGGTAACGTTTTACAATATCCAGATACACATGCAATAAAATTGTAGATATTCGGAATCTCTCTCACGCGTCATTTATATACTACTAATTTACATCTTCGGAAAACGTTAAAATTTCAAACAGTTTTGTTTTACGAGTTTCATAAACATTCCATTCCAACAAAGTCGTAAAAGAGAACCCTGATGCGTGCTGGAGACACAAGGAGCTCCGACCAAAACAGCCTGAACCTGGAACCTGTCGAACACACTATTTTCTGACCTCTCAAATGTGAGGTACACGCAAAATCGCTTAGCTATTACGGAGGAATACTAGATACTTTACGCTTCGAATTATATCTCGCAATTTTTATTTTTATTTCTTTCTTATTCCTATCTTTATTTCGATAGGATAATGGCAAGATGTGTAGCATTCTATCCATATTCCGACTGTACACGAGATTTTTGCGTAAATTTGTTAAGTAGTCTGACATCTCTATAGAGCTGAGGAAGAAGCTAGTTTCAAGTTTTACGATATCCATTTACATAGTGTTGCAACATCGTTGACAACACTGAATCTGCGCAACAATGATTTCTTCAGCACTTACGTATTTACCGACCGGAGAAAGGGTCTGGTGAAACTTCATACAATTTTGTCCCACAACATTCTAACACAACATAAAATACGATCGGTGATTTGAGCCCGCCGAGGACGCTACGGTCGCCCCAGCTCCGCCCCGCAGCCTGCCCGGATCCAGGGTTCCCTGATCTCTGAATACGAGAGAGTCGTGCTGCCGCTTAGCTATTCCGGAGGGGTACGAGTCACGATAGTCTTCGGATTATGTCTGGCACATCTTATTTTACTGCCTCCAAACGCCGCGAGCAGGTTTCCGTTATTGCCGCGCGTATGGGCGCGCGTGGGAGGGCGGGCGGGTCGGCCTCTCGGAGGCGGGATGGAGCCGGGCTGCGACCACTGCACCTCTTTATAACACACGCGCTCGCTAAGCAATCGATTGCACGTTCAACTGGTTACACGAGTTCCAAATGCGACAGGTTTGATAAGAATGAAACAAACACGAATCGGCTTCTCTCGCTTCAATATGAAGTTCGCAGAATAAATTCCGAAAGAAATTGTGATAACCAACTTCAAACGTGTGGATTGTCTTCGGGAAGTCGTTACTTCGCTAGTATATCTTTACGTATTTCTTTTCAGTTAACTTAATTTCTTACTCTCTGGACGGCAGATCGCGTTGTTTGATGGACGAAGATTTGTGCAGCTGCCACAAAGTGTACTTCTGGAATCCTTGAACGGCATTGCTGTCGCAATGTCTGCTAAAATATCCCAACATCATGAAGCCAATATTAAAAGTATGTAGACGAGGACGAATTATAAAACGCGTTATCGAGAACGGAGCACCCACTGTGGAGAAATTGAGAAAGGTAGAAGTCGTACAGCTCTACGTTGAATCATTTAGGTAGCAGCCCAGAGAGCTATTCGGATTCGAGTTGGGGAAGCGGAATGACTCAAGTTTTGAGTTTATGCTCTTAAGGCATGCTTTCCGGGTTGAGGTTTTAAGGACCCAAAGGGGGATCAGGATAAAGCAAGATCCCTTAGTGCCCTACTTTAGAGTATAATACTGATAATCAGTAAAAGCAGTCGTTATTTGACCTCCATGATATGAAAAGCTAGGCTCTCAATAGTCATATGGTACACCACGGGTGTTTCAGAAAAAAATTAATCTCACGTCCTTCGCCATAGCATCAAGAATGTGTTTTCATTGTACGTCATTTACCACACCAACATTACAATTCTTTCACAAAATATGAAAATCGGTATGGCGAATATGTTAGAAGGATTGTCTCTGTCTGCCGCCGAAGCAATACCCTAACAAACAGGCCACTGACCGTGTGCGATCTTTCCTCCTCTTCCCTATCCTTTCCTCCCCCTACATACACAGACTTACTCTCCCGCGCACTACTCTGCCAAACATGTCGGGAGATTATCGTTTCCATGTTGTCGCGGCAGGAAGTAATAAGAGCCAAAATTTATTTCTTATTTATCTTTGAAAATAGATTTTATTACATGGAAGTTTTTTTTTGTTGTTTTTTTCTCCCTTTCAAAATTTCAAATTTATTGCTTATTTACCCTTGAAAATAGATTTTTTACATGGGAGTTTTTTTCTTCTCCCTTTCAAAATTCAAAATTTATTGCTTGTTTATCCTTGAAAATAGATTTTATTACATGGGAGTTTTTTTCTCCCTTTCAAAAATTCAAAATTTAAGTAGTATATGACTTAGTGTAGGGATCACAGAATTTTGAAAATGTGCACACAATTCACTTTTCCCCATAGCACGTCATACGCAGTTTTTAACTCTTTTTTTGACGTAAAATAAAATTTAAAAAAAGTTGCAGCTTGTAGAGCGTGCTCGTGCCCCGCAGGGAGGGACTCTTGGAGAGGGAAATCCCCGCAGGACGATGTGGAGGTCGCCCCGGATCTTACCACGGTGGCGACACCGCCATCTCCCGGTTTAAAACATTCACCATACTCAACGGTTTAATACGGTTAAACGGTATTAACGATTTAAAACGCTCATGAGCCTATTGACGAAGTGGACGCAATCAATCAATCAAGAAAAATGTGGCGTACGACTACAGGCTGGTCACTAATTTCCTGAAACAAATTCCCCTGACTTTTTCCGACTTTCGGTGCATTATTTTCATTTTTACACTGATAAGATTTGTGGAGTATTTGATGTTATTTAAAAATATTAAAGCAAGCCTGATTATAATTTGTAAGCTCTCATTTCATCGTGATAAATTACAAGTTTAAAAGAAATATCACACAATTAAAAATTGAGTCCGTATTGATTGCTGAACTTATATTTTAAAGGAACTTATATAAACCGTCTCAAATTATCCCTGAATTCTAACGATTCTTCTAAAAATTTCCAGAGCAATGAAATTCCCTGATTTTTCCCTCCCCCCCCATGTTTTCCAGAAAGCAGCCAGTCTGGACGAACCAGAGCCAAAGCCCTTGACGGCCCTGAGCCAGCTCACCGTGTATGGAGGCGGTGGGGCTGGCGTGCTGCAGCGACGAGTACAGGTGCTCCATGTACGGGTTGAGGCGGTAGGCGGGGTGCAGGTCGGGCGGAGGCGGGGGCGGGGGCGGGCCCACGCCCGGGGGCAGGCCCGCGCGCCGCGACAGCAGCGTCAGGTCGGGCAGGGCCGCCCCCGCGCCGCCGCCCGCCGCCCCGCCGCCGCCCGCGCCGCCTCCGCCGCCCGCGCCGCCCCCGCCGCCCCCGCCGCCGCCGCCTCCCGCGCCGCTCCCGGAGAGCCTGCAACGCACGAAACAAGACGCTCGTAAGCAACAGCGGGCATAAATTACAAGCAAATGACACTCGTACCGTACACACGAGAATACACGATACTCAGAGTAATAACAGGAAAACATTAAAACTAATTGTAGACTTGGAAATTAATAACTAGTTAAGCACCAATTAGTGAATTTCTTAAATTTGCATTGGTCGAAACATTGAAACAGGAGTGAACAGATGTGTGAGTGTTTTATCCGACACATTCGAGCGGTGGGATGTTCAAGTAGGAAGACGTCGCGCGGA
>BLKR01000865.1:0-127500 GCA_011170035.1 Teleogryllus occipitalis | reverse complement strand
ATACACACACACAGAGATATTTTCAAATGCAAGAAAATTACTTTTTGCAACATTGCTCTGAGAGTTCCACGTTTTTTTTCCTTCTCTTTCTGTTAAGTATCGAAACATGACTGCTGGAAAGCAACTACTGAAAACCCAGTAACAATGTATACTGAAAAAGGATAAGTCAAGTCGCGAATGTTATTAAAAGCACATCTGCGTATGTGTGCACTTTCGCCATCTGGAATTCTGCGTTTACGTTTTCAAGCAATGTTTATGTAGCGTTTTCTTTGGGCGTTTTAAACTGGCACAGTGTCTTGAATGTCTCTTGGAACACATTTGAAACATTTCAATGTATGTATTTAGGTTATTTCCGTAGAAGAGTGTCGCACTGTTTTATATTTTATTTCTTACTGCACTGTCTGATCAAAGGCTAATTCGATCTTTGCCTATTAAGTACTGACAATGATGAATGTCGAAAAGACCATCTTGAACATGGGTGGCTACTGGCCATCTGCTGGTTGTATTTTTTGTTTCGACAGCAGAAGACATGCGTAGCTCTCTTGTTTGTCGTGAATAACTCCGGCTGTCCTCGTTACCGCCTTCCTGTATTACTCACTTTCTCATTAATACTTTTATAATGCTCGCGTTTTGGAAAAAATAACGTCAGTTTCATTTTATATTGCCACGAATGAATATTTACCGACGGTTGAAAGTACAATTGTGCGTTTACAAAGAGAAACTTAATAAATATCAAGAGCAGTAAACTCAGTACGTTGTCTGGTTTCATGATGAAATATTATCGAAAATCTTTGAATGCCTCTAATTTACGAAGAATTATAAGAGATCAATTAGGAAATGATTGATAATTGAACGATATTAATACAGTGATCACTTTTTTTTAAATAAGAGAATTACGTTACTTTTATAGTGTTCCCAAGTAAATAGTTTAATGAAATAAATACAAACAATTTTACAGTCGGAAATACCCCTGTTATTATGATAAATATACGGGGTTATTATAGATAATCTTTATTTCATACTTTTTTGAAAAAGTTCCCTCATTAGTGAAAAATGTCGAGCCCGAAGAGAGAGCAGGACTGTCCTCTGGTCGACAATTTTGCTCTCGAAAATGTTGTCCATTACATTTCTGTAGGAAAAGAGGTTTTCTTACAAAGATGAATACGAAGATAAACCATGAAATTAAATAGTTTTTTTTATATCAAACAATTCATAATATGTATTAGGAATTCTACCTTCCCAATAAGACTTTTAAACTTTACTTCCTTTTTTCCTCGTTATAATATCACTCCCTGCCTTTTTCTACGTCCGCAACTTTTTCTGCCATTTCCTGTTTTTGTGAGTGCGCCACAGCCCTGGTTATCTGAAGGGTGTCACCATTCGCAAAGTTTCGGCGAGCCTTAATGGCGGTTTGACACCTTCGTTATTCGGCGAGTAGCGACCAGCCCGCTCGCCGAATCGCAAGTAGTGTGGATGAGTAGCCTGCTATTTGTCGAGTAGCGAACGTTCGGTGCTCGCCCTACCCATCGCGTGTCGGTCTTTTGGACGTATCAAAAGAAGTGAACGTTCGCCGAACACATCAGCTGTTGGGGATTGGGCGAGCGGTAGCTTGCTGCCGAAATGTGTGGAGCCGCTTCCAGAGCGAGGCGCTTCAGAGGCCACGGCAGCGGCGGCGGCGGGGGTGGTGGTGGTAGTGGCGGGGGTGGGGATGGGGCGACGGTGGCGGTGAGGGTTGTGGCGGTGGTGGTGACTGGCGGTGGGGGCAGGGGTGGGGGCGGCAGGACGGCGGAATAGTGGGCCGGTGGGGTGGCGGGGCGTGAGCGGCGACGGCGTTAACGGTGGCGGTGGCGGTGGCGGTGGCGGTGACGGTGGCGGTGGTGGTGGCGGTGGCGGTGGCTTTAGCGGCAGCAGCGGCGGTGGATGTGGCGGTGGGTGTGGCGGTGGGTGGCGGTGGGTGGGCGGTGGCGGTGGGGTGTGGAGGTGGCGGTGGGTGTGGAGGTGGCGGTGGGTGTGGAGGTGGCGGTGGGTGTGGAGGTGGCGGTGGGTGTGGAGGTGGCGGTGGCAGCGGCGGGGCCAGCGGCGGTGGCGGCGGCGGCGGCGGCGATGGTGGCGGCGGCGGCGGCGGTGGCGGCGGCGGCGGCGGCGGCGGCGGCGGCGGCGGCGGTGGCGGCGGCGGCGGTGGCGGCGGAGGCGGCGGTGGCGGCGGTGGCGGTGGCAGTGGCAGTGGCGGTGGCAGTGGCAGTGGCGGTGGCGGTGGCGGTCGCGGTGGCGGGGGCCGGGGCGGGTGGGCGGCGGCGGTGGCGGCAGTGTCCGCCAAAGGTCGAAGGGCATGCGCGAACCACGTCGCGCGTCGTCAGCCAACCACCGCCGCCTTTGACGCGGGGCTTATTGAGGTCGGGACCTTGGGCGAGGTGACAACGCGGGGCGTCGTCGGCAGCCACCGCCGACACCCGCGGAGAAGGAATAGCCGCCTCCCAGTGCGCCTTGTTCGGCCTACGCCAACTTTCCCCAACACAATGTGCTTCAGAGACCCATCGCATTGCACGACAGCACGTCGTTCTGTGCAGTGGCTTCGTCGTAGTGTCGCTTTGAGTGTGGTATCGTTTTGGTCTAAACCTGAAATCCTCGCTAAAAAAATGCAGATTTCCCAATTAAAGATTTTTTAAACGAGTTTCAGCTTTCGAACGAAGTTCTACACATCCGGTTCTAACATATGAATTCATTAAACGTCATCTCCCAATAGTGTCCACACACACATTTCAACATACGTGAATAACAAAAGACTAATTCATGCATTATTAAATAAGCTCATATTTTTTTTATTTATTAAATTTGTATAATGTGTGAAAAATCGTACCAGAAAAATCAATTCACTATTAAACTGATGAGCGAAGTTTTGAGTGGCTGAGTTGATATTCCATATGGAATAATGACAATAAAATGCTTTGAATTCTCCCCCTATTATGGATACAGAAGACAAAAAAACTGGGCATAACTTCATAGTCCGAGGAAGCACGTGGTTTGAAAAGTGCATCCTGGCAAAACTCACCACAAAAGATGAAATTCCAGTACACCCTCATTAGCACGAACTCTAACACGAAATTCATTGTTAAAGGAATAAAAGTTGGGTCCCGCTAAAGAAACGCAGTAATAAAAGAAATTATATATATATATATATATATATATATATATATATATATATATATATATGTATATATATATATAAATTGGAAAACATGAACTTTTATAACAATAACTATTTCAGTGCCTTGGATTCGTGTTAACGAGGGTTAACTGTATTTCAGTTATTTACTAGACACATTGACTCTTAATTCGGTAATGAATATCAACAGTTTATAATCCTCTTAATAAAAATAACGAATATCAGAACCAGCTCTCCGTTGAATCCCGAAAGCACACGCAAGGTGCGTGGAGGTGACGCACGCCCATCGCGTGGCCGCCCTCGCGCACGCGCTCACGCCACGAGAGGCGAGCGGCGGCGACCTCTCCGAGGGCCAGGTGCGTCGCCGCGACAGACTTCCCTCCGCACGCGCCCGGGAGAGAGTACGCACCGCCAGCGCCCTAAACGCCCATCGAAATATCGTCACTTCTCACTCATATCAGCTGCACGCGGTTAGCCAATCGATAGCTTCGTTGTGACTTACGGTTTGCTATTGAAGATTCCGATTGGATCACCGCGTTTCAGCCAATCGAACGTCAGAAGTCTTTATAATTAAATCTGGGAATAGAGTAGCACCTTGAGAGTCACGAGGTAAATAGGGGCACCTTGGTGAGGGAGGCGAGTAGATTTTTTCATGAGAATTTTTCGGAACAAATAAATGATATCCGTGGGCGTGGGTGTCGTTTGGGGGTGGGAGATTAGAGGCCGTATTTATAAAGCTCTGCCAGGGGCCAGCCAGACCTAGAAGAGTCTACAAGAGGCGGGGCAAATGTAAGGAAAAGGATGGCACGGGAACCACAAGAGGTGGTATGAGATGGGAAAGGACAGTGTGTCAAAGGAACATAGTTTTACAGGGAGAAGTTGAACCAGTTGAAGATCTGAAGGATGCAAAGGTGGAAGACAGGAAGAGAGGCGGGACAGAGACGGACGGATGACAGAACAGGTCAGAGAAGAATAGAACAGAACGCAAGACAGAACAGGAGGGAAGACAAAACAGTGCAAACTTGGTCAGATGTCGAGAGAGAACAGAACCGAGTAGAGGATGACGAAAAACGACAAGAAAACATACAGCCGAGACGGTGGGGTGTGGCGGATAGGTCGAGCCAGAGGACAGCGGAACGGTTTCGCGAAGGCCCAAATTGAAATAAAGTGGGGATAGTGTGGTTCATGATGGGCACACGCGAAGAAACGACTAGTACTGCTAAAACAGCACGTATTTACTCGCCCGTACTTTCACGCCAAATTTCACGAAAAGTACACAAATTTTCGAAAAATTGTACATGACTTTATTTTAAAATCTATCATTAAGGAACAGATTTCATTAAGGGAAAAAAATCTCCATCTTTAATATTTTAGTTGTAGGAAGACTCCGAAAAAAATTTTTAAAACCTGATTTTTCAAAAATTGCACAACAAGGAATCTCTCAACTCCGCAGCGTGCAAGTTGATTGATTGATTTTTCGTGTTTCCGGGCGCGTCAACTGCTTTGGTCATTAGTCCCCTTAGTGTAGTGCATGTTTTTTCTCGGGAGATGGCGGTGATCGTCCCGCGCTGGAGGGCGAGATCCGGCGCCGACCTACCGTCGGCTAGTGGGGTTTCCGCCTAACCAGGACTCTCCCACAAGCGGGGCACCGCCCCAGCCGGGACAAGCTCTAAGCTCCCGATCGGTCTCCCGGAATATGTGGTAGTGCAGTGCATGTTAGTGTAAGTGTGTGTGTGTGTAAGGGGAGAGGATAGGACACGGAAGAGGAAGGGCAGATCGCGCGCGGTCCGTGGCCCGTTTGGTAGGGCACTGCTCCGGCATTCACCTGGTGTTGATCGGAGAAACCACGGAAAACTACCGATCAGAGCAGCCGGCCGCTAGAATTCTCCTCCAGACAGCGACTGAATTCGATCTAGCTGAAAAGCTAGTGTCGGAAATCCTGCCGCCGTGGGGAGTGGGAACCTAGGATCTCCCGGTCAGAGGCGCTGCAATGACATCAGTTGATGCTCTGAACCACCGCAGCGCGGAAGTAAAAGAGAGGCGACCATTAGAACTGGATAACCAGGAAGGCAGCGCAGACTTGGGAGGGCGTGTGTCGCGGGGAGCGGGCGTAGCGGAGCGTGAAGGGAGCGGGGCGTGTCGTGCGCGGCAGGGGTTGACGCGGCGGGGGCGGCACGGGGTGGGCTGGGCGGGGCGGGAAGGGGAGGAGTGGAGGGCCTTCGCCAGGAGACAGCCCGGAGGGAAGAGGTTTATGGGCGCCGTTTACGGCCTTCCATTTCCGCTGCCGGCGGTGACGCGGTGTGCGGGAGGGGGGGGGGCGTCGGGACGCCTGGGGTGCGAAGAACGTCGCGCCTGGACGCCGGCCAGCGGGACGCGAGCACACGGCGCCGCGACGCCGTAGCCTGAGGCGCAGTAAACCCTGGGACCTGGGACGCGGAAGGGCCAGGAAGTTACCATTCTGCACTGAGAAGTTGTTAACCTCTATTATTGTCGCGTTGCTGTAATGTTATGTAGTCATAACGCAACCACATAAAGATTGATCGAATGACTGATGTTTCCGGGCGCGTCGGCTCATAAGGTCATCATTCCCCAAAAGTTACATGTTTTTAGGACGGGAGGTGGGGGTGATACTCTCTCGCTGGATGGAGGGATTCTCCATCGACCTACTCGTCGGCTTGCGGGTTTTCCCAACCAGGTATCTCCCACCAACGGAGCCCCAGCCGGAACAAACTCCAAACTCTCGACTGTCTCCCGGGATGTGTGGTAGTGTAATGCATGTAAGTGTAAGTGTGCGTAAGGGGTGAGGATAGGACAAGGAAGGGGAAGGAAAGATCGCGCACAAACCGTGTCTCGTTTGTTAGGGTACTATTCAGGCATTCCCCTGCTGTTGAACGGAGAAACCACGGAAAAAACTCAGAACTAGAATTGTCCTCCTGACAGCGGCTGAATTCGACCTAGCTAGTACGTAGCTAATGTCAATCTTGCCACTGTGGGGACTCGAACCCCACCTCCCGGACTGCCCGGTCAGAGGCACTGCAGTGACATCAATTGTTTCCCTGAGCCACCTAAGCCGGTTACAGGAACGAAAAGTCACTCTAAACGACGGCGACCGTTAAGGCCTAAACAATCTGCCGTCCGTTAAGAAAATCAAAACACGAGTTGTAGCTAAAGATGGCATATGAGAACTATTTAAAGAAACGGTAAGATATAAGTCAAATTCTGTGAAGTTAACAATGAAAAAAAAATAGACAGCTATTAAAATCTGTAAGAACTTGGCAGCAAGTGACTTGGGTTTGCAGTTAAAAAGAGGATAAAAATTTACCTCAAGAATTAGAGAAGAGGAAACGATTCAGAAAGTAATTTCGAGTGAAGCTAGCTGGTCTTAAAGAGGCCCCTTGAAAACGACAAGGAAAAGAGTTGGGTAGGACAAGAGCGTCATCCTGAAAGAAAGAAGATTCGAGACGACAGGAAAAGACGGCTGTTGACGACTAGATGCAGCCATTAGCGATGACGTCGCTAGGGAACACGCCAACGAGGACGCCATCCAATTTAGCCGCTCCTTTTACTCTTTCTGCTTCTCAACTGCTCTCTAGAAAACTCACAGCTATTTCGGGAGTTCCTCCCTCCTTGCCTACGAGAGTTCGTCACATTTTCGATCCTTTAGTTGTGAAAAAAAAGTCTCCGTAAATGGAGTAATATTTGATAGATGAAGTCATTAATCCATTTAATTATTACAATCTTATTCAAGAAGAGTTATTTGAATGAACTTACGGATAACACTAGAATCGCTAGACGAAATGGACAGACATGAATAGCTCTTTCGCAACCGATAAATATTTAGAATGTATGTACAAGAATTAAAGAATGTCACTTTAAGATAATAATTCTGGAATAGACAGTGCATTTGTTTAACAGAAACTCTAGGGGGAACTCGAAAAACGTACCCAACATTAGTACAAATTTATAATACGTTTGACCCAAAACCAAAGTTAGAGTAACGTTTCTGTTTAAATTGTGATATTTATCATCGTTTAAACTCTGACATAAATAGTAACACTTATAGAGATGTCACTTAAGCACAATAGAAATAATGAAAAAAAAATGTTTTCCAAAAGAAAATTTACTACTACTCCTGATTTACAATGCAAGATTTGTTAATCGATTTGGGACGACATTTGACTTAGATTTCTCTTGGTGGTACCACAAAAACATACATATTACTATAGATTGTTATTTTTGATTTTAATAATAAATTAACAGTGTAAATTGTCCGAATTATTTAATATAAAAATAACGAAAACTCACTGCACAAACACAGCTGACAAAAAGTGAAGTGAACAATAATATAAATATCCCCATTGTATGACGTTTTGAATTGAACTCTTTATCTTAACGCCGCACCGGGCCAGTCCGGTACAATTTCACTCTCGATTCTGATCCGGCAGCAGCTGTTTACTATCGACCTCCCAACCAGTCGACAACACCGCTTGGGCGACTTCTCGTCCGCCATTAACTCTTCGTCCACCTCGTAAACGCGCGGCCCGACTCGCACATTCGAATGTTCCCCTGCCACAAATTTATTAGGCGATCGGCCTTGGTGACGGTACAAGTAGGGCTGTCATGGAAATTAATATATTCACGGTTACAAACGAGTAAATATATCGGCGGAGAAGGTTGCCATTCTGGTGTCCCAGGGCGTGGACGCCAGTCACAACCACGCGTTTCAACGAGGACGGCAGTCTGAGTCGTTGCCAACATTACAAACAGCTGTAAATATCGTTCCTTTTTCCAATATTTTTCTATTATTTTTTTAAAATTGACATTTGAACAGCAGAATGTTAAGACAACAGAAATCCATTAATTACTCACTTGTTTAGAGCTTTCCCAGCCGAAGCCATTTCGACCGGGAGCGGTAGCTCATCAACTTATGTCACTGCAGTGCTTCTGACCGGGAGGTCCTAGGTTCGAGTCCTGACGGCGGCAGGATTTTGGACACTAGCTTTTCAGCTAGGTCGAATTCAGTCGCTGCCTGGAGGAGAATTCTAGCGGACAGCTGCTCTGATCGGTAGTTTTCCGTAGTTTCTCCGATCAACACCACGCGAATGCCGGAGCAGTACCCTAACAAACGGGCCACGGACCGCGCACGATTTTTCCTTCCTCTTCCTCGCCCTATCCTCTCCCCTTACACACACACACACACACACACACACACACACACTAAAATGCACTACACTACCACATATTCCGGGAGACCGGTCGGGAGCTAAGAGCTTGTCCCGGCTGGGGCGGTGCCCCGCTGGTGGGAGAGTCCTGGTTAGGGGGAAACCCCACTAGCCGACGGTAGGTCGGTGCCGGATCTCGCCATCCAGCGGGGAAATACCACCGCCATCTCCCGAGAATAAAACATGCAACACACTTACGGGACTAATGACTAAAGCAGTTGACGCGCCCGGAAACACAAAAAAAAACAAACCAAACCGAAGCCATTTCGGCTTCATACACCACAACTGGTTGTTTGCAAACCATACACTGGATACTAATACATTTACAAGCTCGTTGGATCTGGGGTCAGTGGATCGAGACGTTTTCACGACGCGGCACTCACGAAGACACAAGAGCTCCAAGCCGAAGTCGGGATTCGAAACGCGGTGATTCGTGAGACTGGGGCGCTGAGTGGGTACGCGATTCGCCTAAATGGGCCATCCAGGCTGATAGTTCTTCTGTTAATAATTATCTTATCATCAAAATTAATAATAACAAAATATTAGTATGTAATTGCATTAAACTAATAGCAGTAATCCACCGGTCCCCCTTCACCAACCAACACATACCATGAATTAGAAAACGAATATGCTAAAATTGTGCGTCGGTACATTTTTTTGGTTTAAAAAATACTATTTTCTAGTTTCATGGATATATTCGATAAATTTATTCAAAAGTTGACGAACTTAGACCTTTATATTCGTAAACTGAAGATTCACACATCCTTATGCACACATACATAATATAGTTCATACTTTTTAGTTTTTTTGAGGGCCCTGAATCATGACAACTGCTTTTTATTAAGCTCCCTATTTAATATTTACCGTTGCACTTGTTACGTGGCTACACAAATCATACTTTTTGGCAACTGCGAGAAAAAGCAGACCCTATTCCTAAGTTAGCCGTGACTGGCAGCTTCTATGATTTTCTTCTCTCTTTTATGCAGGTGCCAAGCGCGAGGATAGTATATAATCAACAAACAACGACTTCTTGCACCATTTCGTCAGAAAGAGAACATAAGATGGGTCAGGTCACTTGCTCACCACCAACGAGTGGCACCTGTCGTACTGGAGCAGGTGCAGTGCTTTAATGTCAGACTGTTGCGATGTAACAGTGTGAAGGCTTCTCCGATTCAAAGAGAGTAAAACCGTTAATCGTTCATACGCTTTTAAAATTCACGGTCACTTTTGTATTCATAGCGACGCTTTCAGATAAAATTCGAAACTGCTACTTATGCGTTTTCTTTTTTCGGAAGGGAGATTAATCTCGGCCGTCGTGGGCTGCGGTGAAGTCGCCTTCACTAAACGCTCCTCCTCCTGGCCCCGCCCACCTCGTCTCGCCCACGTTCGAGATGACTAGCAAGTCATGCGGGGAAGAACAGGTCGCCAAACTTTGTGAGGAGTGGCTGCAACCTCAATGAAAACAATAGCCGCGGAGAAATATTTGAAAACGAATTCCACCCATTCGCAAGTGTACATTTTATTTCACCTCTTCGGAAAGTATGGTCGGTGAAAAAAAGGTAAAATTAAAGTTTTAATTATCAGGCATTTTGAAATTAAAAGATTGAAACTTAAGCATTCTAAATCATGTTTGCATGTGGTGAAAAAGATAAAAGTACTTTTTTAAAAAATTTATTTACTGCCTGTTCGACTATATAAGTCTTTCAGGGGGTTTAAAAATGACAATTAATTGACTTGTTAGAGTCAGTCACTCGAACATTGATTGTGTCTTATAGTTACGGCAAAAGAAAATATAAAAGTTGCTTTGCATTACAATTATACAAAGAATTATATCAAGGAAACACATCGCTGTGAGATGGGAGGAAAGTAAATATTATTTTTATTATTCTTATTCTTTTCATTTTTATTACTTTTATTCTTCTTCTTCTCATTATTATTATTATTTCCCACATTTTCAAAAGATATTAAAGAATACATACTATTCTCACTGTAATTGAGTATTCTGTAGCGATATCTTTAAAGACATTTCAACAGCTTTCATTGAATTCATCATTGCCTTACTGTATACTCCTATTCCTCTTCGGGGCTTACCCATTCTTTCATTTTTAACACTTCCCACTGAGAAATACGAAATTGTGAATATCTAACAAAATATTTACGACTTCTGACCAAATACAGGCAATGAAAAATAGATGTTCGCTTACCCCAGCAAACACAAAGTTTGATTCACGCATCAGAAACCAACGTATTTTTATGCGTTCCTTCTTAAAATGTTCCACGTTTAACAGAGAATATTACCCAATCAATATTTTCCCCTTCGCACGCCTAAATTTCGCGTGCCTCGTAAACTCGCGAGTCCACCACTTAATAGGCCCAGTGGGCCGGTACCGCCTTTGAGAGCAATGAACCGCCTTCACAGCGCGGGCAGCGGGCTTGCGATGACAGCCGGAGATGCGGTGCGGCCGGCGGCCGGGGCGTGGGCGGCGGAGCTATTCGCGGCGCGCGGGCGCTCACCGGTCCTGGGGTCGAGCCCCGGCGGGGGCCGCGGCCACGGCCAAGGGCGCGGCCGGGGCGCGTCGGGGCGCGGCGGGGCGCGGCGGGGCGCGGCGGGGCGCGGCGGGGCGCGGCGCTGCGGCCTGGACGCGGCGGGGCGGGACGGGGCTGGGCGGGGCGAGGCGGGAGCGGGGGCGGGGGCGAGGCGGGGCGGGACGCGGCGCGGCGGGGCGTGGAGCTGCGGCCTGAACGCGGGGCAGGGGGCGTGGCACGTGGCATGTGGCAATTTTCTAACGCAGATTTTGCTTTGGCACGTGGATATTGATCACAGTGAATTCGCCGTGCTGCCTGAAATTGTATTAGAAGGGAAAAGTATTGGGGAACGGGTGACCAGTCGTAAGAATGCGAACTGAAATGAGAACGAGACGGAAGAGATTTGGGGATAACTAGTTACCATGAAAAAGTAAACCTTCCATCTAACAGTCTGCAGAACCGATTGCTGACACGGTAAAGAAGCTGGATTTGCAAAAAATTGAGAGTACATTTCCTGAGAGTACATTTGGGATGAATATCGAATTAATTAGAAAAATAAAAGATAAATATAAAAGATACACAAAATCAAGAATTAAGAAGAAAACAAACTGTTCAAGCATAGCCAAGAGCGCGGTACTACAGTTGACAGAAGGAATGTGAAAACCTATACGAAGACGGGTTGGTTGATGCTCTGGGAACAATACAAGGTTGTTATGAACCGATGTTGCATGCCTTATGATGGATACGCTTGCAGAATAAGATCGCAATGTGGCAATTCGTGAAGACGGCGATCAAAGAACGGTACGGTCGGTGAGAGTAAGTGCATCTCTACGTGAAAGTCGTGCTACGGGTAAGAGGCGGGGTGGAGACGGCGAGTTGGGGAAGGCGGAGAGTCACAGCAGAGGAGGATTGGAGCGTGGAAGGCGGGGCGAAGCACAAGTTGGACAGAGAAAACAAGGCGAAACAGAGAAGACTGGATTGGAGCGAGGTGGAACGGAGAAGACAACCGGGCGCGAGACGCCGGCCGCGAGACGCCGGCCGCGAGACGCCGGCCGCGAGACGCCGGCCGCGAGACGCCGGCCGCGAGACGCCGGCCGCGAGACGCCGGCCGCGAGACGCCGGCCGCGAGACGGGGCGGTGAAGGCAGACGCCGAGTCGGGGCGGCGAGACTGCCGCAGAATCTCCGCGACGGCTGCGACAGCACGCTTCGCCTTCGGATGCGCAGACGAGTCGTAAAGGCCCATGGACCCGCGCACCTTGGGACGTGGACAGCGGCGGACAGCGGCAACACGCGAGGTATTGTGTCTGCGCAAGGGCTGGCGAATGCGGAAGAGCGGAAGCGAGGAAAACTCTCAATCGACGGAGAATTACTCAAGTTAAACAGAGGAACTGTGAGAAGAAAGTCGTAACAGACTGCACAAATTACAAATTGTTATCAAACCATACACTTTTATTGGGTTCCTAACTTATACTATTTAGTTAAAAATTGCAATAAAAAATGTTTCGAGTATTACAGTATGTGCTCGCTTTTGTCTAAGCAACGCGTTTATTAGTTCATCGCACAATCCGATCACTTGGCTCAACCTGGTCATCCTAAGATTTACACATTTCAGTTGGGCCCCAAAGGGTATACATGTGTCAAATCGTCCCGGGAAAATTCATTACAAATTCAATTCCTACTTCATGTCACGAAAATATTCCAAAGACAAGGATATCTCTATTTCAAACAAATATTACACATCTTAATGAATACTTCTTTCAGATTATTCTGTAAAATTATAATGCCCGTCTATTAAAAAGTGCACGGAAGTTAGCGTTTACTTTATTACCATCTAAAATTATTTTTTTCGCGATATATGAAAAGTAAAAGTGGTAGATAAGTGGGCAACAAACGCAAAGGCAATTTCTAGGGAGCAATAATATTCCGGGGGGATATCATGGGGGATTACAAAGAAATTGCGGCACCAGACACCAAAAAGTGGCAGCAGAGTCAGCCACCGAGAAAACGACAGCCGTGACGGTGCAGATTGCAACAGCGGTTGCAATCTCGGACAACGGGAGGCCGTCGGGAGGTCAACGACTACAATGTGGGCATGGGGACGATCGTACACGGCACTACCGCTCAATTAAATACGTGCTTAAGCCCCTCGAATTCGGCTTCCTCGATTGAGCCGCGAAGGTCACTCACCGAACGAACACACGGCCCGCTGCAGGAACTCACGAATGTAAAACAACCCTTTGTACTCCGCAGCGACGGGACGGCAAGGTCCAGTTACATCATGCATCGGTTCTTGCGCGCTCGCTTTGATGTCCTCCGGGGAGAGCAATGTACTCGCTTTACTGCCATCCCAGGTGCCTTTTTTTCTTCGCAGGAACTAACAGGTGTTTGGAGTGGTCACGAGGTATGCAGTAAAAATCGGCGTATCGGAATGGAGACACGGGTCTCGCCGAGAGAGAGAACTCGCAGTTAATCCGAGGAGAGTAGGCATTCGGCCAGGGCATGTTTCACAGCCAACTCGGGACTCGTAACAAGCACACGAGCAATTAAAGAAGTGCTTTCGAGTGTTGTATAATTTCCCGATACATTGTTTTATAGCGTTGCATATTCACGAGAGGTTATTGGTAGTCGCAAATAGTGAGACGACCGTTGGAAAATTGAGACCTTGCAACTTCCTACGAGCAAAACATCCGTGGATATTTACGTCTAAAAAATAATAATGATTAAGAACGAATAATATACTACTGAAGGAACAACCTTATTCGTTACAGTCATGATATGCTAAAATTTGCATGTCTACGATTTCAGTTGTTCTCAGGATAGAAAGGTTTTATTGATATGTGTCTACACTGTCATAGATAATTATGATGTAACATGGGTGGGGAATGAAAATGTCTCTTCTGAATTAGTGACAAGGCGACTATCGACAACTTCATTTTGACATCACTGCCTCTTGAAAACGAAACTAAAACGTACCCTTGATAATGAAACTAAAATATGCTAAAACGGATATTTTTTAACGTTCTGAGTCATGACAAAAAAATATCCACACGCATTGCGCAGCTCACGCATGAATAAATCACGCTGCATTTAGACTCGACGCTCACAATTCTATTTTACGAGTGATGAGGTGCCTTTGCGAGAGGACTTTGGTTGGACTCCTTAGAACCAAGATTTGGACGGTTTACCACGTACCATACAACGAACTTTGTGTTCGAATTCTGTGTAAGTTCTGTGGAAACTGTGACGTCGGCAACTGGGAGGCTAGAAGGTGCTTGGCTCGTCCAAACCGAGAGTTAGTAACGCATTGGAACAGAGGTTACATTCTGAGTGGTTTCGAAAACGCGACCTCAAGCTTAAGTTCAACCAAGCAGCCCTTATTCCCTAGCATTTCGAGGAGAAACCGGTGGATTCCAGTGTATATAAGCTGGCGGAAAAGTTGGGCGCAGGGGATTTTATAACTAGGAACGTCTTGCCGAGTTTGCCAAGATGCGAGTCCAAGGATGCGCTGTGTTCACAACCTGTCTTTCGTTCGCAGCACACTACAATTTACATATTACAAATATTAACTTTAAAGTACTTAACAATGTAATTTTCAATTATTTTAAGACATAATAATAATAATAATAATAATAATAATAATAATAATAATAATCTAACAATAACACCATTAACTACATTTTATGGTTGTATGCCAAAATGCTACTAAATAATTATTAAATTAGATTTAAGGTAGAATTAAGTTAGCTCTAGTTAGTATTAGCTTTTTTACCTCCCCCTCTTAGCTGCTTAAGCCGCAAGGCAACAGCGCAATTTGTATGCCACTACGGAACTAAATTCCCGGCTCCTCAGGGTTCCTGTGGAGGGGAAACTAGAAAACGTCCAGTGTGCACGAAAACTGTGCGGTGTATGTCGGGCTTGAGAGCAGCGGCGGGCGCGCGGCGAGGTGCATCCTCGGGCGGGTGGGCGGGCGGGGACGGCGACCGGGCCCTACCTGCCGGTTCCCCTCGGTCGTAAATAGCTGGGGCGGTGCGGCGACGGCGGACGCCCGCGACCCGGCCGGCCGGCCGGCCGGCGCCCCTCCTCGCGAGAGCGCACACAAAAGTGCAGGAAAGCGCCCGAATTCCTCCCAGATTGGGCGCAATTTGCGCCCTCCGCCGAGGACAGAGTGAACCAGGCACGTCACTTGATAAACTTTTTTTTCGATACTTGTAGTATCGATAAAGGAGAATCCATAATATAGTACTATCTATAAATTAATCCTAGTGTTGGCATGCAGACATTTAAATTATTGACATATACACGAAATATATTACAAACACGTTAAAAGTTTAAGCGAGATCGTTCTGCCCCTTGTGGAACTTTATAGAGTTTGTGTGCAACACTTTCATTCAGGGCTCAATGGTGAAGATCTTAACAGTAAGATGCTTTCTACGAAAACGGATAGTGCTATCTGAATGACCCTATAACAAATACATAACAAATAGTTTTTTGACACTATTTTTTGGTCGGAGTCAATACCGAATGTATCTATATGTCTAAATCGCCACACGTGTTCTAGTATCGATAACAAAAATCCTACCAAATGAAGTATTGTAACTTCCCTAATCTTGGCGCCATTCACGTGTTTCTTATCCGGTCAAATGGAAACCGTGGAGATCCAGAAAGGGGAATGGGTTCCATGCACAATCTCCTCCCTCATCCAACACATTTTATAGTTTTATCCAACTTATTTAATACAACTACCTTGAACGTATTATAGTGGAGAGAGCCTGATAGCCTGAAATGCCCCCTTAAAAACACACACTGATACTTTTTGGTCCCTACCCTCAATAGGTAATAGGAGTGAAATCAAGAATGATGATTTTCTTCCTCTTGTGCCTTATTCTGATTTTCCTCGAACTGATTTTCCTCGAATATTCTCCCTTAAGAACATTTAATGGTCGTGACAAAGTTAGTTAATCAGATGAGCGATACAATTACGGAGATTTTCAAATAAAAAAAATCGGAGGATAAGAGGAATGTCCAAATGATTTTTAAGATTCTTTTTTTTTAAATCCTTGATAAAACCTCATATGGCCTCTCTTCGACAAAAAGTCTATATGGAACTACAAGTGTAAACAACTCCAAAATTCTGCCTACAAACGCAAATAAGTTATACCAAAACATCTTTTTTAATATCTCTATGAAAAAAGGATAAATAACACCAAAAACATGGTATATATTTCAATATATTTCGATTTATACTCTTAAAACGAACATGTACATTACAGAAACATCCCTTAATCAGAGTAGCGAACGAGTACAAAGTGTCGTTTGGTCGTAATTCGCATGCTCACGTGAAAAAGCGAAGTCCTGAGATGAACTTGTTTACTTCCGATCCCAACCGCAGATTGTGCTTCCTCCCCATTCCCGAAGCAGTGGCGTGGATGTGGGTCAGAGCCGATGCCAATCCCTCTCGAGGGAGAGTGACATTCCGTAGATTGCGCGCGATCCCCCACGGCGCCGCCCGGAGCCTCGAGTGCCGCTTGAGTTAACGCAGCTGCGCTCACTCAAACCACGCGCGCCGCGGCTCCTCCGCCCGGGAGGCTGGGCGGAGGGCGGCCAAACCACGCACTGCGGGCCAGTTCTGCCCACCAAACTAAGGGCCGTATTTATAAACCTCTGCCAGGCCTAGCAGCTTGCCAGTGTTCGGTTTTGCGATTGATGAACGGCCCCCGGCCAATTGCAGTCGCCCCTTGACCTCCCAGCAAGCCCCCAGATGGCAGGCCCCTAGGAGCTATGCTGGCAGAGCTTCATAAATACGACCCTAAGAGTATGTAGACGAGAGTGGATGTAGTGCTCTCAAGCACGAGTAGTAGGATATGGATCACGGGATCGGTCAATTAATGAAACACATTAGTTTGCCAACGTTTCGGAATATTTAATTCCTTCATCAGAGCTGCAATAAACACAATCACATTTTGTAGCCCTGACGAAGGAATTAAATATTCCGAAACGTTGGAAAACTAATGTGTTTCATTAATTAACCGATCCCGTGATCCATATCCTACTACTTATTAACGGTCGTGATTTCTACAATGGTTAAGCACGAGTGAGAGAAAAAGGGAAAGTGGGTGGGGGTCACAGCTTTTGACTCATCCCGTAACAAAACAGGAGACTGACCACCCGGATTGTGAAAGATTCGTTGATTTCACCTATGAAGTTCAAAGTGATAGAGAATGGAATGAACAAGTCAGCTGACGATACTGTCGATGTCCGATGATACGGCTGCACGTATGGGAGTTGACATGTGTGAAGTAAGAGATTGCCAGGAATCGAACTGAAAGGCGGGGTACTGATATATTATTACTGCTTATGAACCTTCTAACACGAAGAGGAAGAAGAAGACGAAGAAGAAGGCTCACGATAAATCTAATATACGCTTCTAAAAATAGTACATTCCGATATACCTTCAATGATTAATTACAATGAATTAATAAACAGACATGTAGAAAAGCAGAAAACAACTTTGACATTTATTTCACAAGTATTTGGCATTTAAATAATAATCGATAGACGATTAGTAAACACTTAAAATCGCTATAATCTCTAAAGATTTTTCGATCGATTTTTTAGCTGTTGCCGACAGATCGGTCAATTTCAATTCTGAAATTAACAGAGCACGTTTTTGAAAGCTACCTTTACACGTTTGAATTTTGGGTTTTTCCATGATAAGAGATTCAAAAACGTTGAATTATGAGCAGCACGAAATCGTTTGTCTTCCGAGTCGAAAAATGAACCATATGGAACCGTACCAAACTAAATCCTGAAACACTTTTTGTCATAGGTTAAATTGCTGAAAGTTTGTGTAATAAAAGAGCAGCTAAACTGCGAAGAAATGGACTTGGAATCCGTAACAATTATAAGAATATCTCCCATTACGTCAAATTTTTGTCACAGAGTTTCAAAAACACAGTAGTAGAAGTTTTTATATGATTCTTTAAGAACTGGGAGTCGACCTTCATAAAACTTCCACAAAAACTTAGAGGCACGTTCCGTGGAGATTGCCAACAAAACACAGCGCCAGTGACAAAAAGAGATTTTCGACTTCAACTGCCAGTAGCCTTCAGAGTGGATGTGGTATTTTTGCAGCAGCAAAAGCAAACACATTAAGTGCTTGTTTTCATTACTTTGTAGATTTCGTCATTTTTCAATTTCAATTACAGCGCTTTAGATAGAACCATATTTATATGTTGCCGACGTTACTAAATTTAAGGAAAATACTTTCAATAAAATTAAATTTGTAACCAAGTAAATAGAAATTCAAAACACGCTGTCATTCTTTTGAGAGACTTTACTAAGACAATGTCGCATATTACGTTTTCTTAACATCTTAAAAAAACGATGGCTTTGAGTATACATATTGTACGTCAAGAATTCCTATTTTTCGAGAAAACCAAGCTTGAAAGTTTGTAAAGATGCAGTAACTTGTTGAGCGACAATGTTTGCTTCCTGGGAAAACAGCATGATCTCTCTTTTATGGATATTCAATCTTTGTACACTAGGTAGATATGAATGAGGAGTATAACACAAAAATGACCATGAGTGGACATGCAATGTTTGTGCACTTAGCCATAGATATGCACATTAGTGTTTACATCACACATCATTTATCCAATTAAATTTAAAAAAAATCACAGACCCGATAGACATGTCGGTCATGGCAGACGTGACAGACCCAATAGACGCGAAACACCCAGCAGTGCCAGACGTGCCAGACCCGTCACTCATGGCATACCGGACAGAAGTGATAGACCCGACAGAAGTGATAGACCCGCCAGGCTGACAGACCCGACAGAAGTGATAGACCCGCCAGGCTGACAGACCCGCCAGGCTGACAGACCCGCCACGCTGACAGACCCGCCAGGCTGACAGACCCGACAGAAGTGATAGACCCGCCAGGCTGACAGACCCGACAGATGTGGCTGACCCGGCTCTCATGGCATCTGACAGACGTGACAGACCCAACAGACGTGACAGACCCAACAGACGTGACAGACCCAACAGACGCGATCGACACGAGTGGAGACGCGCGAGATGCAGCAGACGGCGCGGCGTGGAGGCGGTGAGCGGCGAGGCGCATTCCGGCGCATTAAGGCGACGGCTGTGCAAACGCAGCGAGGGCCAGGGTTAATTCCCTGGCGGCTGCGCTCGAGGGCTCCGCCACGTCCGGCGGAATCCACCCGCGTGACACGGGCACACCAGGCTACATCCTCCCATTGCACACATAAGAAGTAGCCATCTACCTGCTAGCATGTCTAAATTTGTATTCATTTGGGGGAGGAGGAAGATATTAACAAAAGTAATACTTGTGTTACTGCCTTTCACTTCGTTGGATTGACAATTACGCCACAAAATTGTATTGGGTCGAGTGACGGTCGCATGAAGTTTATATCAAGCATCATGCTTCGGATTACTTTTTAAACAGTACATATTTCTGTATTTATTATTCGTGTCTCAAACCCAGCTTTTTAAAGAAAGTAAATCAATTTTATTGCAATGGTTTCTTGACCTTAATAGAACTGACTCAGTATTTTTTATAACAAATTATTTCTTGTTGACGTTTCCACCCTATTTGGGATTTTTCAAAAAAAAAACTATTGTCCAGGTTTGTTAATAGCACATCATAAACAAACAACATTGATAGCACAGCAAACAAACAGCAAAGATAAAAAATTGTTTTTGATATAAAAAACCTGGTTAAATCGTAAACATCATCTCTATCATTGCAATAAAATAAACAAGATAACAGACGTTAATATATTAAATAAGAAAGCAAATCAAATTCTGCTGTCACTTGGAAACGAAAATTATTCAAAGCAAAACCACTCGCAGATTGAGTGAAATTTGTGTTTAGGAAGATTTTAGAAAGGTAACTGGAATACGGAATTTGACGCGAGATCGAGCCTTCTGACAACTAGTCAATCGCACAACATTACTGGCGAACCATGTATTTCCTAACTGGGATATGAACCATATGTTTTCGATTTGCTTTATCGAACGTGTGGGGTATCGGTAGATCAGTATTACAACTTTTCGCGTACTTTGTTCGAGAAGAGCCTGCTTTTATTCACTCGACCTTCACTCAAAGAATAAATCAATATTCACCAGAACCACCAACCAACCAACCAACCAACCAATACAATATTCACCACAAATTGTTGAACAAATTAGGACGAGTTGGTCCGTTTGTTGAACAAATTAGGTCGAGGTGGATTAGGACGAAGTAGTAGAGTTAGACAAATTCCTGTTTCAACGCCTGAATCTCCTTTTTGTTAGAGCAATAGCACGATATAGCTCGCTAAAGACAGGAGGCCATTGAAGAAAGCAAGGTATCATATTAGCCATAACACATTTATGCATGTGATATTACAATCTTGGGAACTGGCAACAATAATAGGATGTGTTACGTTACGTTTCGCAATAAAACGATTCCTTCATTGTATGTGAGATGACACTTGCAGTGGAGCTCAGTTGTCACAGTGGCATGCACGGAAGAAACCATTAAAGGTTACCATAAAGCTTTACATCATGAAAATTACTTTTCTTTCATTCAGAAATGAATAATAAATCATATTGGAGGGTTGGCAAAATCCTTACATGAACTTAACGAACGCGGAACTCTCTTCAGAATGGAATACGCATTTCACGAAATAAAATGGCATTGACACTGAAATAGCCCGGTTTCTTCACGTCACTTGAGTTTCGCTGAGAAATCTCAACGCAGTGATTAAAATGGACAACCTGAAAATGAACGATATATGGAAGATTCTGCGACAAAACCGATCACGTGGAGAAACAAAACCTTGCAAACGCACCAGTTATTTCGTGTGAAGTCACCCCATATTGTCCGTTTGCCACGATATCCGATCTTCGTTGCACTGACGCTGTGGTTTAGAGGCAGGAGGCAATGGCCTCAATATTATGGTACTCCTGTATTACTGTTTCGATAGATTTAATTGGTGTCTGAAAGTTTCTCTCTAGCCTCTCATAATGAAAATTAGTTTATATGCAAGAAATTATCAACAGAAAGCCCTCTACTAATATTATACATCAAGTACAACCAGTATTTCTTTGCAGTATCATGAGATTACTTTACTGTATGTCCACTGTTAATGTAGTGCATAGATTGAACTTTCAAAAATTCAGTTCAAAATTACAAATCTAATGACGTAAATGATTTAATTTCTTGCAATTTCTACTTTAATGAATAATGCAACCTACACTTTCCAAAGTCAATACAATGATCACATGAAAAGCGAACACTCAAATAACGTTCAACCATACCGAATCCATGCGGAGTTTCCAGTGCCAATATATTTCCACCACCGCTCCTTTACTCACGTAAAGCCAAGTCTACAGTTAAATTACCATAATGAGAAGGAATCGCAAGGAACGATTCCTACCAAGTTGACACATAAGACATTGTATTTTTATTTATTTTACGTCAAAACGGTTAACAACTGTAGTATGTGGTGTGCTATGGGAAGAAGTGTGCTCTGTGCATGTTTTCTTAATTCTAGGATCCCTACCCGAAGCCATATATGAGTTGAATTCTGAATACATAAAAAATGAGCGCTTTTGGCAAGAATTTTTTAAAAAAAATGTAGCTCCGATGCAATACAATGTATTTTTATGGACAAATCAGCTATAGATTTGGGTTCTCACCCCTATCATGTCCTTCGTGTAGGAAAATACTTCTGCCGCGACATGGAGAACGATAATTTGATTTCTAATTATATTTCTCACTGAACTCGAGAAGACTTCATACCCAGATGTTGTTTTTTCAATTAGTCTATGAACATTTCACCAGACGCTTCGTGCCGGAACGAGTGGCAGAGAAGACCGCGTTCAACATGGCAACAGCGCAAAGGTCGGGGGGGGGGAACCTTCCGCCCCCGCAGCCCTCGGGAAGCGAGGGTGGGGGCGGAAGGCGCTCCCAAAGGAAAAATTTGTTTTCCAAGGACCCGCCGCCGCCCAGTCGCTGGGCACCGTGACCGACTTTCTCCGTAAACTTGCGAATGCGAGTAGCCCTAAAGTTCTCAAACGTCTTCTTTACTTCAGAATTGAATGCCGTGAAAATTCAAGAATACTTTCGAGGCACTTCAGACTCGAAAAATGTTACTTATTTAACGAAACATTTAAATTATTATTATATATTTCGCCGAGATTTCTTAGTTGGATCAGTACTGAAACATTTGTTACGAGCGCTATAGATGAGGCTGTATCTTGTTTTGTAACCTGTTCATTGTCATTTTCACAAGGCTGGAAAGGGAGGTAACAATTTCTTCAAATATAATGTTATGATAAATCATTACACTAAGTCAAGGCAAGACATGAAATGCGGCAAACTAGAACATTCGTTTTTCGAAACAGTAGTACTATGGCAACTATATACACTAAACACTATATAACTATATTCTAATACTATCAGTATACATCCAATGCCCAAGTCATCGCGATTACTTCAGCGCTGATATTATACAGCACACACGAATGAAATATGACATCTTACTTTCGTTTCTGCGAAACGTCAATCAAGATCGATTGTGTTGTAGCGTGTTATGCATTTTGACTCTAATCGGCTGCCGTGGTGATCTTTCAAAAGTCTATTTATCGACCCATCTGGCTCTCGGCAAACTCAAGACACCGTGTCGTAGGCTGATAAGCTTAAGATGCACCATCAGCTTCAAAAGAGCAAATAGGTGATTGCATGAAGAGCGTCCTGAGAATGAAATAATAACGACTAACAACTTCACCTTGCTTATTATTGACAACATTAATATCTTCATTTTTGTCTGGCCTGGTGGTGCTAAAGCTTGGAGAACTGCGCCAAAATACGCGTTTTACACCAAAATAACCAAAGCTTGGGGTTCGAATCCCGCAAAAAGTGGAAATTGAAAGGACGTTGTAGCATGGTACGCACTCCCAGTGCAACGTGTTACATTTTAAGGCGAATGCTTACTAAATCCCCCCTCCTCCGGTACTTGGTGAGAGGGTATTGTACCAGTTGTGCGTGATGCAACGTGTCTAGGGTAGAGATGTATTCAAAACATGGAGTCTTATTATAAAACCATGGATGTATTTAACATCGATTTATCGAAGCCGTTGCTTATAATACCGATGTTATATTTTCAATGTTTCCATTCTGAATGAAAAAGAACCATAATAATAATAATCCCAGCCATAATTTTCACAAAGTAAATTGAAAAGTCTTTCATACCTAAGCGACGAAGGGCTTCAAGAATCTTGCATTCGGAGAAAAGGGGAAAAATTCTCCCCAGCCAGACAAATAATAATCAACGCTGCGTTTGAGATTAGTTGAGTAACCGATCGCTCTTCCTACTCTGTGTAGAAAGGGGATGGTGATTTTGGGGCGGAGCAACGGTCATTTTTAGGGACGTAGTTTGGGAGGACGGAATTAGATAAATTAACTCTACTCTGAATTTATTTGAATTTAATATTTATTTTAGGTTTTGCGCGACTTGTAGGACATGCAAATTTTGAAAACTATCAATCCGTATACGTTGAAAAAATACAATGCTTTTTATAGATCGTTCGTAATTGCATGTGTTCAATGGGTTACTCCTATGTTTGACAAACGTTTTCATAGAACGAGTCATGTTTTGCGGATAGTATTCAAAACTTCCTATGAAATATTTCTCATCGCACAAGCACACAACGAAAATCTGAAAGAACAAAGAGCAACTTCAGGACGGGGGGGGGGGGGAGCTCCCTTCTAAGAGGGAGTCATCTCTCATCGCCCAGTGCGCTCATCTGAGAATCGGAATCCGCCGCCTGGGGTCCGCCCCTGCCCCGCCCGCGGGCGCGTCCGTCGTGGAAGGCAGCGCCGCCTGGAGCCCTGTGCGTGGCCCGGGTTATCGCAAGCTCAGCGCCGTGCACCCGCACGCCCCGAGGCCAGTCGCGATTGCGCCGGACGCCTACGGGGCGCCTCCCCCTTTGGGCGACATCCATGGAGAGGGTTTCAAAACATCCACGTTTTTATCATTAATGGATTGATTAGTGATTCCGGGCGCGTCACCCAGAGGTCCTAGGTTCGAGTCCCGACGGAGGCAGGATTTTCGACACTAGCTTTTCAGCTAGGTCGAATTCAGTCGCTGTCTGGAGGAGAATTCTAGCGGCCGGCTGCTCTGATCGGTAGTTTTCCGTGGTTTCTCCGATCAACACCAGGCGAATGCCGGAGCAGTACCCTAACGAACGGGCCACGGACCGCGCGCGATCTGTCCTTCCTCTTCCTTGTCCTATCCTCTCCCCTTACACACACACACACTTACACTAACATGCACTACACTACCACATATTCCGGGACACCGGTCGGGAGCTTAGAGCTTGTCCCGGCTGGGGCGGTGCCCCGCTGGTGGGAGAGTCCTGGTTAAGGGGAAACCCCACTAGCCGACGGTAGGTCGGCGCCGGATCTTGCTATCCAGCGCGGGAAAATCACCGCCACCTCCCGGGGGAAAATATGCACTACACTAACGGGACTAATGACCAACGCAGTTGACGCGCCCGGAAACACGAAAATATCAATCATTCAAAGCAGTCCATTCACCCTCCAGAGCTGCTCGGGAACCAGGCTTGCGCCGGTTGAAAATCTGCCGACGGTGCAATTTCCCCTCAATTGTCCGAGCAATGCCTCGACGATGGATTTACATCAAGCCCCTCTCGTTCGGGTGTGCTTTTAAACACGCTTACGGAATGGAGTATTATGATAACAATGCGTATTATTAATGACGGTAAATGGCTGTGAAACTAAATAAATAACTAACCAAATAAACACCAACAGCAACGCCAACACAACTAACACCAACACCTTCAGTGTTACCACTCCCCACAACATAAAGCCACAATAAAACAGAAGTGAAGCCGGCGGCGCTAGCCGAATGCGTTTACTACGCTCCGTGAAGTCACGAAGGTTAAGCGCATTCGAGACTTGCGGGTTCGTGGTTGGGTGACCAGCCGGGAACCCCGGGATCTAACGGCGTCGAGTCCCTGGCTGAAGGGATAAAAGGCACTGACTGACTGCGACGTGACGAGACTTGACAAATATTAAAGGTAAAATGCACATTAATGGAGGATTACTCCCCAGTGCAAAGCGCTCAACGCCCCTTAAGGGGCTTGGAGACGCGTTGCGTCAAGGTGTAGACGCAACAAATTAAAAAACACCTTACCATGAGTGACCATAAGCTTCGGAAGCACGCCCATTGTGCATTCTTCCCGATAATCCATGCCAACATCAATACATAAACCGCCTCTACCGTACTCCACTCTGTTGAGGTGGTGTTGGTGTACCCCTCCCCGGGTTCTGCGCCGCTTCGCTCCGCGCGCTGCGTGCAACGAGACCCCGCGCGAGTGCGTGCGGGCGCGTGGCCGACCGCGCTAATGACCGGCGCGGAGCCGCGCGTTTTTCACGCGAAAACATTTCGCGAACGGGCCCTCCAACTGCTCGTCCTCACCGGTCGCCTCTCGGGCGTTGGGCGGCGGCGGCGACGCAGCGGGTCGTCGTTAAACAAACATCCTCCGCGCGACCAGTCGAGGACGTCGGGAAACCAATTTTCTCTCGAGGAGGCTCTTTTACGAACGAGCCCAGCGGACGGCGCTTGTTTGGAGAAAAAACCGAGCTTGTGGATTGTTTGTGGGGCTGTAAGTTGTGTGTGACGCTTAAACATAGGTGTCTCCGGTTACACGCACGAACGGGAATGCCCCCGATGAGGAGGTGAGTTATTAGTGTCGGTATTTTTGGGAGTTGTGTGGGGGTTTCCTCGCCGAATGGCATGTCTGCAAATCGAAACCGCTGGTGCTGCTTCCTGGGTCTTCTGTAACGTAATGTGTTCGAAGTCTCCGCCGCAAATTACTTACCAGTGAAAAAATATTTAGGATTCTTGTTAGAGGTAAACAAAATACGTTTATGAATGATTTTTAATTGGAAGTGGAATATCTTGTCCATTTTAATTCATCGTCGCGTAATTTGTCCAGCAAATAAATAAGAAGGTAAGCTTCTCCAATCCGTTCTTAATCCTTCGTTACCTCGAAAATCAGAATATCTAAATCCCTTACAATTCGAAAGAATTTAGACCGTCTTGCATTTAGTTCGACTGTACCAGTATAGTGATCAGTGCTGGGTGTTGTTTGCAAGCGTTCAGGCCGATGGTCAGAGGCGCTGCAGTGACATCAGTTGATGCACTGAGCTCCCGGTGAATGGACTGCTTAAATATTACAAAACAACACAGACTCATTGCGATGAGAGGCCAGTCCGCGCCCACTGTGCGCAGCGGCGAAGCCGTCGGCGGCCAGTGTCTCTGTGCGCCGCGCCGCGTCCCGCGAGAAGCTTTAGTGTTTTAGTGCTATTTATTTGCTGTTTAGTGTCGCCGAGCCCCGCCAGGGGCGCTCGTTAGCGTGAAGAGCGAGCGTCGTTCATTTACTTTGGAAACCGCAGCCGCAGCCGCCGCAGCGGCCGACGTCGGTGACACTGGAGACACTCGCGGGGAAACTGGGCAGCGCCGTTCACGTCGATAATTGATTCGTCAGGAATTCAAACACGAAACTGATTCGTTCTTCTTCTGTTTGGGTAACTAATTAAAATACGCTTCGGTTCACAGGAGCTATTCAATACCGAAAGACTACAGAAATTCTAATCGTCTAATAATTCCGTTTTCATTCTTTTTGGGTAACTAATTAAATCGAAATGATTGAAGCCGTTGTCATTGTCAATAATATTATTTATTTCAATAAGAGCAGCTTTCGATGGCTTCGCCATCATCATCAGTTTTCTGCTGTCTGGAAGTCACAAAAACGACTGCTTGAACAACTTATTGAAATAAATAATATTGTTGACAATGACAATGCCTTCAATCATTTCGATTATGTAAATGTCAACTACAACTCACCACTAAACCAATAACTAATTAAAATACGCTTTGGTTCGTAATAGCTTTTAAATACCCAGAAATTCGAATACTGTTTTGAGAAAATATTTCCTCCTCAGCGACGATTTTTTCGCAACTAACAAATTAGTCATCCATACGTTTATTTAAACCATTCCAAATTGAAATTGAAAATATTAATGAAATACTAATATTAAAATATTTATAAATGAACAAAAATACTCAACATAACTTGTTAATAACACTATACTTCTCTCCTAGACGTGACATACAGATTTTACTGTTTTTGCCGCTAGGTACTTCAATAAACAAATAAAATTGCATGTTATCGTGAAAAAACGAAAAGAGAGTAAAAGACTATCGTTTACCGTATGTTCTTTTTTGTTTTCGTTTTTTGGCTCCATAGATCGTATTACCCAAACATCCACATACTCAATTTCATGCCATCAAGTTTGTAGAACGTGAGGCATGTGGTGTATGGGGAATGTGTTTTCTCCCAGCCCTGAAGTTGGAATTGTGGATATTACGGGGAACGAGAGCCGTGCGCAGACCGTGGCTCACTGTGTAAGCTACTGCTGCGTCCGAATCCATCGACAGAAACCACGGGATAGACCGATCCGAGCAGCTGACCTCTTGCGTTCTCATCCAGACATTACCAAACTTATTTTATTTCCGTGAGAAGACTGAAAACAAATCTCCTTATCCACTAATGTTTATTAGAACCAACGATTTTACAATCTATTGTTGCAACGACCTTATATCCGTTGAACCTCGCCCATTGCATCCACTTCGAAAATGTGTTACGGAGTCGCTTGGTTGCACGAGATAACAGGATCGATCTTTGCACAGGATAACGTCATACCTCGCCAATCATTGTAAACGATTATGTCATCTAAGAGAGGCGCGTTTGTGATGCGCTGCCCGGAAATGAGAAGGTAGCAACTACATTATGCATTCAAGACGGATGGAAGAACTACCAAGGAAGTGTAAAGGGGAAAACCGCCGCAGTAACGTTGACAAAAAAAGACGAATACTCATTCAAAAGTTATATATCAAGCTTCCTCCATACTCGCGCGACAGTAATACGTGCGTAGATGTCAGGTGACGTTAGCTCCGTGCGTAAGAATGGCTGAAGAATCAATTCGTCGCCAAACAAGGGGCAGATGGGAAAGGCAAAGAGAAAAGGCCGGGCACCATGAAAGCGATGTCGCGCGCTGCAGGAAGGACGGGTAGCGTGCGGTGCATTGAAAAGAGCCGCAATGAGGACAGCAACGAGTGTACGAACGTGGTGACGAAGGCGGACGCAGCACAGAGCCATTTTGTGCAGGGAATGTCTCATGGGTGCATGAAATATGGGTATTCTCGAAGAAGAAGTCCAAAGCAGAACAACTTGCAGGTTTACGTAAACTATTACAGATCATTAACTTGCACTTACTGTTAAAGAAATATCTCTACACATACTACTAAGTTCAGTATTTACATTTTTTTTCGAGTTTTCGTCTTGAATGTAATTGAATTGCTTTAATTTCTGCAATGGAAACTCGAAAATCCATATTTCCTATTTAATAAAACTACCTTTTCCACCCATGTTCTATATACATTTTTATTTGTTCATAAACGCAGTATCTGAAACGTCATAAAATCCAAATATCTGTCACCTGGATTTTGTTTTGTTTCGTTTTGTTTTGTTTTAGATCTGTATAATATAATCATTGAGTAATCGGGAAACAGGGGGAAGAAAATAATCCTGAAATACTGAGAATAATCGTACTTATGAATAAATTGCGATTGATAGACTGAATTTTGTTTCTTCGGACGTGTCAATCCTATGATCACTAGCCCGTACGTAGAATATATGTTATTCAGTGGAAGGTGGCGGTGTTTGTCCCCCAACAGAACGTGAGATTAGGCGCCGACCATTATGTCGACTTGCGGGATATCCCTTCCGAGGGGGAACCTCCACCAGCGCACCAAAGCCTCAGCTGCGACAGGTCTCCGGCTCCCGACTCGATCTGTGTGGTAATGTACTCGTAGAGCATGAAAGTATAAGTAAAGGGTGAGGATTGGACAAGGAATAGGAACGAAAGATCGCACGCGGTCCGTTTGTTAGGGTACTGCTCCGACATTCGCCCAGTGTTGATCGGAAGAACCACGGAAAACTACCGATCAGAGCAGACGGTCGCTAGAATTCTCCTCCAGACAGCGGACGAATTCGACCAAGCTAGAATCTCCCCCAGAGGGTCATCCAACCAGCCGGGTCAAGCTCTAAGCATCCGACTGGTCTCCCGGCGTGTGCAGTATTATAGCGCGTGTAAGTGTGTGTGTAAAGGGAGAGGATAGGACAAGGAAGACGAAGAAAAGATCGCGCGCGGTCCGTGGCCCGTTTGTTAGGGCACTGCTCCGGCATTCGCCCGGTGTTGATCGGAGAAACCACGGGGAAGTACCGACCAGAGCAGCCGGCCGCTAGAATTCTCCTCCGGACATGGGCTGAATTGGAGCTGGCTTTGGAGCGAGTGCAGTGCGAAGGTCTCCGCCGACGCGGCGCCTGCCCGCGGGGCAGAATGCAGCTCGCGACCGCCTCACCTGGGCGGCGAGAAAACAACTGCTCTAATAGAGCGGCAACATCAAAGAGAAGTCGTACACGCCGCCCACCCCGCAGCAGGCGGGCGCGCCCTCGCCGCTGCCGAGCTCTGCGGAACGCGGCTTTTATTTCACTTTTTCAATTTTTATGTACCCGACTTTGCGATTACACTTGGATCGTCAAGGATTTTATAATAATAATAATAATAATAATAATAACAATAACAATAACAATAACAATAATAATAATAATAATAATAACACCTCAGAACAATGCAAAAAGCCGCTTTACTGGGCACAGCAAATATAGTCAGGAAATTTTTGAGTCTCGATTAGGAAAGAAAGTGTTCTTAGAATATGAAGACATCACTTGAATCCATCAAAACGTAAAAGACTAAGTTTTGAGAACTGTACTACCACAAAACCATAAGTATAAGTATTTCTTCACCGAAGCTCCATGACTTCGTACTGACAAATTGTGTCTTGAGATTGTCCTCCGACACATTTTGTAGTGAAAAGAAAACAAATAATAGTGATAATAATAATAACAATAATAATAATAATAAAATAATAATAATAATAATAATAATAATAATAAGCCCGCGCCCCGTAACGCAAATGATGGTGGCAGCCGTCGTCTGTGCCGAGGAGGTTGCAGGTTCGACTCCTGCGTAGGCATGGTCGTATTTATTTCCCTTCATCATCATCATCATCAGCAGCAGCATCATCTCACCTCATAATGCATAATTCAAGGCGTAACAACCTTGTCTTACCAAAGGATACAGTTGCTAAGCTGATCCCAATAATTACACACAATCTCTCTCCAGGATAGAATACGACTCGACGTCAAAAGAGAGCGTGTAACGTAGTCAGTAATGGGCTATACACAAATAATAATAATAATAATAATAATAATAATAATAATAATAATAATAATAATAATAATAATAATAATAATAATAATATTTTACTTGAGTTTGGAAATTGGGATCTGTCAAAAGTGAGGCGTAAAACCGCAGGTCACCGGATAGGAGCTCTGGGATTTGTTCCGCAAAATTTGTACAAGAACGTGGCTTAACTCCCAGACCATTTAATAGACTGGGAAGTGCAAGACATTGCTTAATCAGGAAAAGCCTACATTTTGCGCGAATTATTGTAGTGTTACCGATAGTCCCTAGATCTGCTCCTGGTTGGAACCTGGAGTAGACTTTGTAATCGATTGACTCATAACATCTTTAGTCGTGAATTAGAGGAATAATAATACAGATAATGATGGAATAACGGAGAGGGATTAATAGTCAGAGAAACTCCAAGAAAACCTTCCAGGAACACTCTTTGTCCATGTAATCCATTAAAAGTTACCGGGTGTAGTCGAAGGTGGAATATAGCTCACTGGGTAACGAATCGCTTCTACTCCATGATTTCGAGATTACTGATCCCAGGCTGCCGCACACGAGATGGCCGACGAATTCACGAGAGGATGATAATGACGTCCACTACACTGATGATGATGAAACACTGATGGTTTGAAAGAGGAAAACCTGTTTTGTCTCCCACGATATCAAGATGGTGTGTCCGGAATTTCAGTCCACATACCCCACCGTGGAGAGCTCGCGAGGTGGCGGCTACGCAACAGGAAACTTCCACTCTAAGCTCTCGAGTATTTAGGGTTATAGCCGCAACTGCAAACACCTGACCGGCTTCCTTACCACTTAAACGCATTGCGATTCTTAGGGCTTCATGTACTTCTGCATTTCAGCTACGACAATACATTAGTAGCTTTGCATCTGTTGACTCCAAGAGGCAAAAGTACCCAGCATCAGCTCTAGCAATTGCTAGGAAACGAAGATGAATTCCCTCGATCCTGTGTGACTTTAACACATGAACGTATATAAATTAATGGATTAAGCAATAACCAATTCTTAAAAATTCAAACGAATGTATGAATGTGAAAATGAGGCCTATTAGGTTCAAAACAAAAGAGAAAAAGTAAAGAGTTCAAATATTTGACACAAAGTACTTTTACAGTAAAAAACCATCTATATGACTTCGTATTCGTAAAAGTCACTTTAGAATATGACGCTTATAAAATAAATGATGGCTCAAAAGACTATTTCAGCAAACTGTATTGTGGGTGTTAAGCGCAAAATTATAGTACGTTTCGGTTGACATATCTACCAGAATATTTTCTTCTGCGTGTCTCGCACTAGTCAGCTCGTTCTGTCTCCGTCAACTTTCCCACCCCCACTCCGAAACTTGCCCGCTACCCCCCCTTCACCCCCCCCCGACAAGAACGCCCCTCCAATGCGCGCCACGCAGTTAAACCCGCCAGCCATTGCTGCCCCTTTGATCTAATTCCGAACTGGCGCTACTCGGCAGTCAAGGCCTCCGCCCCGCCCCGCCCCGCCCCGCCCCGCCCCCCGCTCCACTCCGCACCCGCGCTCCTTTGTTTCCGAGCGGCGTTATTGCCGTCGTCGGCCGTCAGATGTGTCGGAACCATTGTTGTAGCTCCTTCGGAACGACTCCCGTCAACGAAAAAGCTTCGAGTCGAATCACAAAGCGACGTGTGGCATCTCGACACGCGTAACGGGGGAAATGTTACGGCACGCCTCCCGATTACATTGGGGGTAAAGGCGCTCTCGCGGTCGGCCGTGATTACTCGACGCTTCCCACTGCTCTAATGGCTCGCTCTTGCGCCTCGCAAACAGAAGGGTATTCACGGGGGTGATTTCTATAGACTTTTCTTCGCCTCCATCGTTTAAATGGTGTGAAGTGTTCGCGCTGTAGATAGCTATCCGATTTCTCTAATTCAAAGAGAAACGTCTTTGCTCTTCGCTTTTAGCACCGGAATTCACATTAGAGCGCCAAGTGAGCGACGATTGTAATGCGATAATTGTGTGTATTAAAAAATTAGCAGCAATAATGCTCATAATGATACGAAAATGAACAATGAAATGACACAAAGCTTATGTATCCTGGCATCTCTAAATCAAGAAGACTACAAATATGGAAATTTTCATTTTACTAGGTACTTGAAATAAAAAGCGCGTAGGATCTCTATGATGCTAACACTTCGTGGCAGCAACCTACAGGTTTACGTATAAACTATTTAGAATTATTTTAGTGAAAATTAGTAGTGATGAATTTTCACTATTGGCATAATTTCAGTGGTAGTGAAATTGGGTGATTCTTTAGAAAAATAGTCGAAAAGGTAGAATACCTACTTTCGTTTGTCGAACGGTATTAAATGATTATAGGGAATGTACAGAGGAAAGAAAACAATTAAATTCCAAAACATACGGAATCAACATCCAGACACATTCAAATCATCCGGAAATGAAAAACTGTCACAAATGGTCAAGATTCGAAAATGCAAGAAATCATCTTTATTACAGGTTTTGTCTGTGTCACAGACACTTCTCTTGTCGGGCAATGTTAAATGGTAATACGGAAATGTACAGTAGAAAGAAAAATTAATGAAATTCGAAAAATCGTCCGTCAAAATCATCCGGAAATAAAAAACTTCACTGTCACGAATAGTCAACATGATCCCAAAACGCAAGAAATTTCCTATTTCCTATGTCATCGGTTGCAGATAGTAAGCAAGAAAAAAAATATTTTTCGGCATACAGGCAACGCCCCCTTCAGGGGCCAGCCTCAAGTGTCAAAAGAATCTCTTTCGAACTCTGACACGTCTCCCCGCATGCCCCAGCCGGCCGGCTCGGCGCCTGACAGCCGCCACGTGTATTTAGGCTAGGAGCAGCTTCATTACCGCGTAATTGCTTGTGGGAATGGGCGGGCGCCGACCCTCCTTCGCCCCCGCCCCCGCCCCCGGCCCGCTCCCGCTAACCGTTCCGCCGTAAAGGCTACACGCTCGTTGATTGCAATCCGAGGTAATTACGGGGCACGGCGTCCCGCGATTGGTTTCTGCTGCTATTGAGTAGGAGCGCTATGAACCTCGGTCGCACGCACGGGGTTAGCGTGGAATATCAGGCGATCGCCGGCCGCGGAGAGACCGGGGCGGTGCAATGATGATGTGACTGCCTGGAATTAAGAAACCTTACGGCCAGCTATGAGCAGGAACGTGATTGTAAAGCTAAAGCGGGCCTGCAAACGCGAAGCTCACCCACGACTGCGGTGTGTACAGGCAGAAGTGAATGATCATTTCGCGATGAACCTCTCAATTTTTGGGCGTTTTGAATTCATGATTTAGGTTCATTTCGCGAAGCGGTTACTTTGATTGTTTTTTAGGTCTCAGGAATTTACAAAACATCTATCGACGTATAAGCTGTATCTTTTGATCGTGAATATAAGTGAATTTTTCGGTGGCGTCTGTTTGAGAGAAGGAGAGTTTCGTGCTAACTGCTTTCATTAAGTCTTATACCGCTTTCGAAGTATTTCAGCCACCTCATCTACGAAATTCTTACGCAACCCGTTGGCGAAATTCTTTAGCGGTAACATTCCGTCCGTTCCTCATACATCTACCAGACATCTTTATTAATTTTTATCGACTGTTTTATTTCGGCGCGTATTTTTTTCGGAACGTAGAGGCGTATTTTTGTCGATAAAAAATTCTCTCCTTATTGAATCAGAGTGCTTCTTGCTGCGAGAAAAATCTTGACGAAAATGTGGCAGATAGTTCATGGGAGGTTACAGACACGTCCATAATTATGTCGATTATACGACGCAGACATTCAGATGTTTTTTGCGGGAAGGGGGGTGGGATGAGAGGGGGCAACTAATGGATTCTCGACATGAAAAATTTGCCGCCCCCCATCCGGTCCATCTCATTATTTTTTTTACCAAAGGGTTCCTGCTTATTGACACACATCAAGGCTGCGCGAAAAAACGCTCGTCCGTTTCCGGCTTTGAATGCGTATCTCAAAAAATAAAGTAAGAAGTAACGTGTGGTAAAGTGGACGGCAATAAAATCCGCCGCTGAATTACTGTATTAACAAATTTTTAACATGTTGTACGAAAAGAGGTTACTTACTCATCGAGTCAGACCCGTTTTTTGGCAAAAGTATCAATTGGCACAAAAGTAGAATGAGACTAGGAGTAGTTGGAGCAGTTCTAATCCAGAATTCGATAAAATATTTCTTTTTCGCAACGAACGAAATCGTGATACGAAAACTCGCTTCGCGGCATCTCCTTTTTACCACACTGCCGCTACTTATCATGCCAGAATAAAAAAGAAGCGCATACATTTTCCGTTCCGTTAAGACGCTATATCACATTATAAAGTTCGATAAACATTATGCTAATACGAAATGGAAATTTGAAATCCCGGCGGAATTCCGTGATGCTGAATTTCCACGCGGTTGTCGTGATGCGCTTGCGGGCCGCGGATTTATGCCTTCATTAGCCCTCGGCGCGGGCATTCCTGCCGCACGGGCTTAAGTCATAACTCGTCGATTGGTATGTGCCCGAGCGGTGGAGGCGGCGCCAGCGCAGGTGAGCGGGGTGGGGTGGGGAGGGGAGGGGAGGGGGACGTGGCGCGCGTTGATGTGGCGTAATCAGAGAGTGCGTTCACGCGCTTTAGTCGCGTGGTCTGTTTGCGTCCCACGGTGGCGCCTCAAGAAGGGAATGTTGGGTGGGTGGGAGGATCGCTCGAGAGATTTACGAGCCGAGACGGTGATGCGGTGTTAGAGGTGACGGTGATAATGGTGATGATTATAATGATGGTTGTGGCGATGTGATGGGTGAGAATGTGGTAGGAGATGGTGGCGTGGTACATGGAGACGATGTGGGGTTGGCGAAGGTGATACTGGCGATAATGAGGGTGACGATGATCCTACTATTTATTACGATGGGAATAGACGATGTGGAATGGTTGTGTATGCAACAGGAAGGAGATGACATGATGGGTGGTGATTTAGTTGTGGTTGGAGGGTGTGATGTTGGTCCAATTCCCAGTTCTTTTAAAAAATAAGGAAAACCTTTTAAATAATTTATTTTACAAGAAAATTAAGTTTTCTGATCTCACTACTAGCGGCCACTTTCACCGCGTAGGACTTTCTGAAATGCATAACTTGCCACGCGCTACTAAGCGACACTGATCGCAGAAGATAAACGTCCACAGATACACAGGTCATGTTTTGCCAGCCGCCGCTTCCCCGCGATTCGAGCATGTTTTCATTATTGCTAACCTGGAAAGCCCGTATACTTTCACGCCTAAATCTAGCCTATTCCTCCCTTCGCCAACTCTATCCTCTTACTAATAGAAAGTCTTCCCTTAACCTAAAAACCACCATTCACTTATATAAAGTCCGCCCTACAATTACGTATGCTTCACCGGTATGGGGAGGTGCCGCCCCCTCAACAATAAAGCGCATCCAAACCCTACAAAATGAAGTCCCCCTGCCTTAAGTGCCCCATGGTACATATCTAATGATCAAATTCACAATGATTTGAAATTCCCTACAGTCGCCCGCCTCTCCGAAAGATTGTACAACAAGCTTCATAACCTTCCCTTCCAACCGATTTTCTCACTAGGAAAAACCACTCAGCCTCATCTAAACCGCATCCCGTTCAAATTCCCCAAAGATAAATTCCGCCCTCCGTAACTCCTACGCTTTTTCCATATCATAAGCACCCTTATCTCACCCATTCCACAAACCACCGCAACAATTCCCAAGCACCCCAACCTGATTCCTTGTAGAGGAGCCCAGTGGGGTCATCGTCCCTCTTATTTTTGTCTGTATATTATTGTATACATTGTATAAGCAAACAATTCTGTAAAGTGGCTATGTACGCTGTATCAGAAAATATTTGAATACAAAAAATGACTTCATTATTGCCTCATAGGGACTTGGCGTGTTCTGAAGCAAGGGGCGTCAGCGAGGCGGTCAGAGCCCTGCGAAGTGCGCCGCCCGACGTGTGACTGAGGGTCACGCACGTCGGGACGCGTCGACGCAGCGACCACGTCACGTGGGCCACGTCACGTGGGAAGACCGCATGCCACGTCACGTGGCTTCCAACGGTCATCCGTGGAAAGACGTCAAAAAGAGTCTACGGGAAAACTTCTTACGAACGAGAGGTGTTTAGTTGGCCTACGTAGTTTCCTTTGACTCTGCAAAACAAGCCTCAAAGACCCGGATTTTCTAACATTCGATTTACCAAGATAGTGGATTCATCTATGCGTTCGTTTACAGTTAGTTCATTTTGTAAATGGATTCATCACTCTCTTTTGCAATCGCCTTACACGACATTCCTTTGTTTCCCGACCTGTCGAAGGGGTCTCTTCTTAGAGTAACTCCTCTATATAACTAGTTGGACTTGGATGGTTATATTGCTTGGAAAATATTCTACATATTCATCGGGCGTTTCAAAGATTTCCTACGATCGATTCCGGGTGGATACCAGAGTAGAACCTTACACGAGGGCAATTCTTTCCTCATTCTATCCTCACTTCCCAATTCACAGCTGGAGAATGGGCTGATCCCCCTTCCCATATAGCCCATTCCCCTTTTAGAAAGAGAGTAAGAACACACAAGTGTCCGACTCCATCTCTCGGCCTTCAACAATTCCGAACACTTTAAAAAATGTTTAAGTTTTGTAATGTTGGAATGAATGTAGTCGAGACTGTATAGATTTCAACAACGCAAATACAACAAATATTTATGTCTGGAGAATGGGTATAAATAACTCAGTACGGCTCTGGAAAATTTGCGTCATGTATGACCTGAGAATTTGCCTTTATAAATAATAATACCTAAAAGGAATAATAATAATAATAATAATAATGACAAAGAAGAAGAGTAAGAGGGCAGAACGTTATAAAGACACTGTCCAAGGTGCTGAGCAGGGTTGGAGGAGCCATCAGGAAACTCTTGGGGAGATAATTGGGCGGCGACACAAGCTCCCGGTCTTATGAGATGGGATCGACAACCTCAGGACCGAAATGAAGTGTCATTTCATCCCGGGTGAATAAAAAGAGTGAAAATTAGACTAGCAGAAGATGAGAAAGGGGCAAAAAAATATCATCATTTACAAACTTCGCCGACGAGCTTGATTAGGAAAGATAAAGGGCCGTGTAATTTCAGGCGGCATTTGCAAGGCAGTCGCTCGTTAGTTGGGGTTCTCGGGGCTAGGAGAAAGAAACGTCTGGCCTCTCAAATTTCCTTCGTGCATGATTTCGAGCAATAACTGTTGACTTTATGAACTTGTACAACAGAGATAATATCGATAATGGTACGTTTTCTTCACATTATTTTGCTCCTGTCATTATCACACTCCATGAATGTACACCTTAGCCCACATATTTAAATTAACTCCATTTTTGATGATCTTTCAACAATCGCATGTCATGTATCTAAATTTCAAGAATGCTTTAAAAAAAATTGATTTAATTTAAAAAATTTACAGTTCTTATTGAAAACATATTACCTTCATATCTATTTAAAAAACCACAAGAAGTATGGATACCAGATTCATATCAGTTGTCTTCTCAATTGTGTCAATCGATAAATTAGAATGCTCAAATTTTTAATATCTTTAGAAAGATTTAATACTACTTTCTGAGTTAACACGCACTCCAAAAAGAAAGAAAAAACAATTAAGTTCGGAAGACAGGAAAGATTCAAAAAACAATCCGTCACCTTCATTTCTAAAAACAACTCTTTCTGAAAACAATACTACACAGAACATTGAAGCCGAACAGCGTCCTCTCAATCCTACAACATGGAACTGCATAAAGAAATCACGGTCGCAGGATTTCGCTGTTGCAGCTTGTCACCGTGCCGTGAATTAGCTTACAAAACAGCAGACTGAAGTAAATCACATACACAGCTGTTGCCGAACATCCGCGAACTGTCTATATCCGCCGCAGTAGGTCACTGGGAAACGAATTTCGCGAGAGGACACGCCCAATTGAGAGGTGGTCGATGGGCAGTCGCCGGACAGTAGGTGAGCGGTGGGTGGTGGGCGGTGGGCGGTCAGTGGGCTGGCGCTGGGCGTGTGGTGGACGGCGGTGGGCACGCGATGGGCTGGCGGTGGGTGGGCGGTGGGCGGCAGGCAAAGGTGGCTGGGTGTGCGGACGGGCTAGCAGGGGACGGAAATGGCGATCGCCAGTCGGATCGCAGTGGACATAGAGAGCGGGCGGGCGCTCAAATATGGCCGCAATCTGTTCGGCGGCCCACGATGACAAGCCTGAACGACCCCAAGGAACCGAAAAACTGGCGAACTGAAAAACACGCGCTGACTTAAAGGTTGCGAGAGAACCAACAAGACGGCCAGGAGGGGATGTTAATATGTTGTGACGAGGATTGTTTTGTATCTGATATAAGGGTTTTACACCTTCGATAAGGAAAGAAGTGAGGATACGAGTGTTTACAAAATAACACTAGTTAATTACCCAGAGAGAAATAGAGAGTGGGTAAATGAAAGAGTTGGGAAGTGGCAAATACAAACAGTGAAATGACACTATCAACGATGACAGACTGGTGAGTATTTGAGTAAATGCTAAAATTAACACAATTTCAAGAAATCAATCAGCTTTTGCATAGCTAATTTTGGCTGACGTTAGTTTTTGGCTCGTAGTAGACAAGAACGGACAAAATAATTCGTAAATGAAAATATACACAGAAGTTGCGCCTTTAGAGAGAAATGAAATCGAAAAGAAAAAAAATGAGTAAATAAAGTTTTCTAACTTTATTTACACATTGTTTTTTTGTGAGAACGCTGAACGTATAGCGATAAGATAGGTCAGATAGTGGCGTATAAACTACAATTCGCAGTAAGAAATTCTCATTGACATCAGAGAATGAACCGTAGCAAAGAAGAATGGGGCAGTTAGTCGCATGATGAAGCTGTAACAGCGCAAAACGCGAAGTGAGTTAATACGAGCCAGGGAGTTAAAAAGAGACGGAGGGTTCTACGGAGTGGGGCTGGCGATTCCATCAGTGAATCTCGCGGATATGAGCAAAAACGCAGGCGTCCATTCCTCCGCAAACAAAACCGACAGGGAAGCGGGAGAGGCGCCCAAACTGCTTCGGCGGGAAGCGAGCTGTGACACAGCGGCAGCACAGACGGTGCCCGGCGGGGGAGGGGGGAGGGGAGAGGCACGGGCGGCTGTGGGAGGAATCCGGCGCGCTTGATAAAATCGATTCGTTAGAGGCTTAAGTCCGCGCCTAGGCCAGCGGCGGCGGCGGCGGCCTGTGCGCGAGCGAGCGCGCCCGGCTCCAGACAGATATATAAGCGGCTGAACGCACGGGCCCCAAAAGGACCAGCGCGACGCGCCCGGCCAGAATTCGGCCGAAAAATAAAACCCGGGGCTCGGCTCGACCAGCGGGGGACGAGGGGCGCTGGGGAGGGCGGGAGGTGAGGACGCGATCCGAAGGTTTTTGTCCGGGAGAGATATAACAACACTGTTTATGCGCGGGTTGTCACGTCGAGCGGCGCGGGGACAACGGAACGCGGAGAGGGGGGAGACGCGACGAGGTGGAAATGCCGATGGTGCGGAGGAGGTTGAAGAGGCGAACGAGGAGGTTAGAGGCGAACGAGGGGGTCGAAGAGGCGAACGAGGAGGTTGAAGAGGCGAACGAGGAGGTTGAAGAGGCGAACGAGGAGGTTGAAGAGGCGAACGAGGAGGTTGAAGAGGCGAACGAGGAGGTTGAAGAGGCGAACGAGGAGGTCGAAGAGGCGAACGAGGAGGTCGAAGAGGCGAACGAGGAGGTCGAAGAGGCGAACGAGGAGGTCGAAGAGGCGAACGAGGAGGTCGAAGAGGCGAACGAGGAGGTCGAAGAGGTGAACGAGGAGGTCGAAGAGGCGAACGAGGAGGTTGAAGAGGCGAACGAGGGGGTCGAAGAGGCGAACGAGGAGGTCGAAGAGGCGAACGAGGAGGTCGAAGAGGCGAACGAGGAGGTTGAAGAGGCGAACGAGGAGGTTGAAGAGGCGAACGAGGAGGTTGAAGAGGCGAACGAGGAGGTTGAAGAGGCGAACGAGGAGGTTGAAGAGGCGAACGAGGAGGTTGAAGAGACGGACGAGGAGGAGGTCGAGAAGTTGAAGGAGGTGGAGGTAGCGAACGTTGAGGATACGGCGGGGGAGGCGGAGGGCGGATGAGGCAGCGGTGGCGGCGATTGTGGCAACGGACGCAAACGAGTGGGAGGCGGATTTTTCGGATGGGGAATGTTGCAGAAAAGGACCTGAAATCGTATTATACAATGGAGACGGTAGGCGGTCGTGACCGAGGACAGAAAGTCCGAGGAATGCTGTGAATCGGGGAGATCTAGAATTTGGCATCGCCATTAATGAACTGAAAACAATGGGACTACCGAACGAAGAACTAATTAAATCGTCAATACTCTTTTTAAGTCATTGTTATTATTTCCACTTTATCGTCATGATAACACAACGAGTCAACATATCGACAGAATCAAACCAGATAGAAAAACTGCAGATGTTAAAAGGAAGCGCATTAAAGTCACTTTGCGCAATGACTCGAGTAAGACCGATGTGCGAAATACGCGACTCAAAGGCAGGGCTCTGTCGCCCGGTCGCTCATCATCTCAGCACTAGGAATGCTGCATCAATGTCGAGGTTTTCAAAACATTGATGATTTTGTAGAAACATCGATCATTCCAACCCGATGAATTAACGCTGATGTTTTTTAACATCGATGTTTTGTGATCGGTTTTTCCTTTCCGATGGTTTTTGTTCTGAATGAAAAATTCCCATGATCACAATTCTGTAAAAGTTAAACTATGAAATAATAACTGATGGTAACACTGATAGTTCATGTGGTGGAACCGAAGGAACGCTGTACTACCTTCATCAACCACACTCTCTCGCCCGAGATGATCTCCATGTCTTTGTATTTCCTCTTTCTTCATATTCATTTCGTGCATTGAGATGTTGTCAACAAATACGCTGTGGGCGTAGGGTCTGTCCCATCTTCTCGTAGTGAATCATAAACACGAGGACTGACAAAATAAATTTTAATACACACGAATTTAATGCTACAGGTTACTAAACCAGTCTTAAAAACATCTATGTTGAAAAATATCATTGGTTTGTAATCGATATGTTTTGAACATCGATGTTTTAGTTTTGAACATCGCTGTTTCCTAACATCGATGTAAAATTTTGAACATCGCTTTTTCCTAACATCGATGTAAAATTTTGAACATCGCTGTTTCCTAACATCGATGTAAAATGTTGAACAGCGTTGTTTCCTAACATCGATGTTTTTATTTTGAACATCGATGCTTCCTAACATCGATGTTTTGTTATCGCTGTCGCATCCCATCTCGGCGCGGGGTGCGTGGCGGGGTGGGGTGGGGTGGGGTGCGGAGCAGAACCGCCGAAGAGGCGAGGCGAGGCGAGGCGCTTCCGCTGAGCCTGCCATTCGGAGGGTCGCCCTTCATTAGCAGCTCCGGTGCCGCCTCCGCCGCCGCGCCGTCGGCGGTTAATCAAGACCAGCGCCGCCCCCTGCCTCGGCCGACGCCACTCGACCCGCGGAGAACCATTAGGCGGCGCTGGTGTCTTCTTTCCGGCGCGGAGGCGGAGGCGGCGCTGGAGCAGGAGATGGAGGTGACGCAGGCTGCGAAGGTCCAGTCTGACTGCGAAACCAGAAGTGGTGCAAACGGATGTGGTCGTAGGCACGCGCATACGGGGGTAGAGGGACCTTGGCCCCCCTGAAAATTCCGAAAGAGGCCCCGTTTCCTTACGAAATAAAAAAAATCTTAAAAATTGTTCAATCCGTGATTTTGCATCTTTTTAACATGACAATTCGTGAAATCGTTATACGAACATTTGGGTTTCCAAGCTATCTAGAAACTGTGTGATGGTTCACATTACATTATTTATTAATTGTTTAATGAAGGTTATAATTACATTCTGTTGTTGTAAGTCTCGTTCACTTACTGGTGAAATATGCCATGTATAAATAACAAGTGTTCAATGGGAAAGGGGACTAGATCTGTGGTTGCCCTACCCTCTCGTTTCCGGCTGCGCATAACTATGGATGTGGTGGAGGTGGAGGCGGTCGAGGCAGAGCAGTGCGGCGGGGAGACGCTTGCCGTACAGTCGAAGTCGATGAGGACACGAGCGCAAGGTGGAGGCGATGGGGGGCAAGGTACGAGAGGAAGGTGATAAAACGAGGCAGAGGTGGCAACGCTGCAGAGGAACAAGCAGCGGAGACATTGGTGGCGGGTATAGAGACGTTGTGGTGACGGTGATGTAGAGATGAAGCGGCCTAGAGAGAGGAAGTGAAGACCAAGGCGTGGAATTAGAAGCGTGGGCGAAGAAGTTGAGGAGACTGAAGGGACTCGTGGCTGCCCTGGAAACGCGGAGGTGGCAAAATACAGCAGTGCAGGCGAGGATGAGAATGAGATAGCGAAGGCGTCAGTGAAGATGGGGATGATCTCAGTGGAGACGATGGTAGTGGCGGTGGAGGTATTGGATGGGAAGGTCGATTCGGAGTTAGAGGAAGCGAATCTGTCGGTGGAAACCTATATTGTGAATATCGCAGATGTGAGAGAGAAGTTCCATGCGACGGTGGAAGAGAAGAAAGATGTGGTGGTTGTGAACGTCGCGGAGGTGGAGATGCGGGGGCAGCGGCAGCGGCAAGGGTCCACGGGAGAAGCGCCAAACGCCGCATCGTCAGGGAGATCAGTTGGCCGACGCAGTGCGTCCGCACGAAAAACGAAGGCTGAAAAGCACTCCCATTTGGACAGGCGTTTATCTGGCCTCAAACCAGGTGGTCGTCGGAACGTCTGCGATTGATGGAGATCACGCGAAACGCTGACATTCGAGAGATTCTTAATCTCAAGCAAATGATGGCACCCACTCTGGATTAGAGCTCCCGGAAATAGCGTTCCTTCTGTCAACACTACTCCACAGTTTTTACTGCATTAACCCACACGTGTCTCTCTTTCTGACAGAACATCGATGACCTCCAGGTTTAGAAGCAAGAGAACAAACATGTCCTAAAATTAATTAATTTATTGATTGATTTTTTCGTGTTTCCGGGCGCGTCAACTGCGTTGGTCTTTAGTCCCATTAGTGTAGTGCTTGTTTTTTTCTCGGGAGATGGCGGCGATGTTCCCCCGCTGGATTGCGAGATCCGGCGCCTACCTATCGTCGGCTAGTGGGGTTTCCCTCTGACCAGGACTCTCCCACCAGCAGGGCACCGCCCCAGCCGGGAGAAGCTCTAAGCTCCCGACCGGTCTCCCGGGATGTGGCAGTGTAGTGCATGTTAGTGTAAGTGTGTGTGTAAGGGGAGAGGATAGGACAAGGAAGAGGAAGGACAGATCGCGCGCGGTCCGTGGCCTGTTTGGTAGGGTACTGCTCCGGCATTCGCCTGGTGTTGATCGGAGAAACCACGGAAAACTACCGATCAGAGGAGCCGGCCGCTAGAATTCTCCTCCAGACAGTGACGGAATTCGACCTAGCTGAAAAGCTAGAGTCGAAAATCCTGCCGCCGTCAGGACTAGAACCTAGGATCTCCGGGTGAGAGTAAAATTAATTTACTTATGTACTTTAAAACTAATGAATTGAACGTATTTTCCAACATATTGCAGGTAATGTTGCTTTCATCAATGGAGTTGGAATCTTTTGCATGATTCATGATTCATTTGCATTAAATTCATCAGAATATTGTCAAAAAGTTCATGTGAAGATATGACGGGGCTAAACCCTCATATTCTGCTAATACCATTTCAACTCTTTTCATTAATTACAGTAGAACCAATGAAAACTTCATAGCACCAAAAATTCAAAACAAAAAATCCGTCGTCCTCACAGCGCAGTTTTTCAGAAAGACCTCTTATCACATTTCAGACAAATTGATACGTATTACTCGCAGGGTCTTAAAGCTTCGACGCCACCTTCTTTCCGACGGGGCCTAATCTTAATTACAGAAATTATAGTTGAGGCGACGCCAGCGCGGACAACGTCTTAGTCCATCGCGGTGGTGGACGGGGAGGGGAGAGTTCTGGTTCCGATTTCAGTCGGCGTCTTCGGCGACTAAGGCGCAAGGCGGCTGGACCGCGGCGACGAAACACAAATTAACATAAGCCGCGCCGAATTAGCATAAGCGCGCGCCTGTCAGCGAGCTGGTCGCCACGTAATCCTGCCGCCGCCGCCGCCGCCGCCGCCACCACCGACGCTGACGCCGCTGCCGATGCCGGTTCTGGGGCCAGCGGCCGCGCTGCTAGCGTAGTGTGGAATGTACACTGTCCCTCCTCGGTACTTCTCGCCAAAAGAAATTATGTTGATGGTCGCGTTTCGAAGCGGGAAGCAGATTTTTCTCTTGTTGAAATACCTGAGATGTTGCGAACAAAGAGAATGTTCGCGTGGATTAATATTGATATAATAAAATGGTATTAGTTAGTTGCATAGCAATAAGAAATTCATATTCACAGCAACAGAGTATGCTCTTCGTTTTTAGAACGGAAAAATAAAATGATTAAGATGAGCCGAGAATTATTTGTTTTGTTTTTTCTAGACTTGCTAATTACATCCTGCCAAGACTTTTCAGTAGTCGACGAGCGTCTCTTACAAAAATTAGAACAATTTGTGTAGTTGTAATGTTTGAATAACATTTTTTTTTTCCTTTTGCGACTCACTGAAACCTCAAGCTGAAATTTTCTCCCTTTATATTGAGACGATTACCCCACTGCGTTCTGCCACGACGCGTTCTGTGTAAAGTCCGACGAAGATGACCGGGTCGCCGGATATGAATTCGATGGAGTTCTGCAGGGGAGATGTGGTCTTCGCCAATTCGCGTGCGATTCCATAGGCCAATGGTATGTCTTCAGGGCTACCCAAGCCACGTTGAGGACCAGATTACATAACGGTGTGCGTTTAAAGTAACTGTGAGGACACTAAGGGATATTCCTGTACTCTTGTTTACTTTTGTTACCTTGGATGTTGTAATCGTTAAATATAAACAAATGGGGACAACAAAAATCGTCAGTAGCCAAAAACAGACTTTCATTTCCAGTAGAATGTTGTCATTCATTATTATAAAAGCGTTACAAAATTATAATTTAACAATTTCATAAAATAGTTTATGATAATTTTCTAATAAAAAGCATTTGAATGTATACTTTAAGTTTCGTAATAATCATACCAATCCCCCCATTCCAGCTGCTCAGAACGGTTATAATATTTGCACTTATTGGGTTAAGTATTAATTTCTTCCTGCCAGGGATAAAATTTATTTCTAGATACCTCATTTACGATGTCCACACTTTGAAATGTTCAAGTCAAGTAATTTGGAAACGTTCTTGGAATTGATTCAGAATAAATTGCGTAAGCGAATATGTTCATCGTTTCACTCGCCAATTTTTTCTTTTCTTTTTTTAAAATATTTTAAATTTATTTTTAGGTCGCATCAACATCTAGGTCATTAGCGACCACTATTGGAGTTAACGTTATGGTAACTATGAAAATAAAACGAAATGGTGATGATAAGGGGTGAAAGGACGAACACAAATACAACCATGCCCGAGGCGGGACTCGAATCCGCGACCCTTCGGTCCAAGATCACTACGACACGACTTTGGCGATCTCGGCCACCGGGCCAGCTACTCGCCAATTTGTTCCCTCCCTCTCACATTTTTAAAAGGTTGCCTTCTGGAGAAATTCACCAATTCGCCCCCTGTGTCTACAGGACACTACCGTTATTCAGAAATCGTGCCTTTTGTTGGAACAGGTTTCGAAGAAACGCACGCGGACCCGTAACCTCTCCGTCGGCCGGACTTTTCCGCTTATTCTCCACGCACGCAGTCACTCTCGGCGCCTGCCCTCGCATGCTGTCGCTGCCAAAACGCCCCACGCCGCGGCGACAGCATTCGCTCTGCTGATTCGCGCCGCGAATCCTACGGACGACTACGCAATACCACGCCGTCACCGCTATAAATCCTGTCCTTGGAATTAGCACGTACTACTTTAATAAAGATATGTCTTTATTAAAGTATATTAAAGTACGCTTGCTATCTATATTAAAATTAGTAATAGATACTATATTTCTGTAATTCTTGAAAGGACCTTTTGATTTTTAGGCAGAATATTTTTTCAATATTTATAATAATATTTTACATTTATTTAGAGACCTTTATAATAAATTATAATAAACGTTGAAAAAATAAATGTCTGCCTAAAAATCTAAAAGACCTTCCAATAATTACAAAAATATAAAAAAGGCAGACTTATAAATAATATTAACAAATTTAACCTTTGTAAAGAAAATAAGAAGAAAATACTATCTTTATTAAAGTATACTTTAATAAAGATAGTGAAGTCAATGCAGTAGACAAGTGAAGAGAAATTATGCTGAAAATCGGATTCGGACTAATAGAGGTGAACGGAGATAATACTTGGCGAATTTGGGCACAATGTCGATAAGCATTTTGTAACACTTTTCATTTTGGAATGACACGTAGTCATTCCAATAGATCTCTTCAAGATTTCTTAATGTAATTTTCTAAATGAAACGGATATTCTTCGTCAAAAGTAATCTTCCTGAAACGGAGAATAACATAGCTGTTTTCACAAAGTTTTCCTCTACATATTATTATTATAAATGAAATCATCAGAATTACATTCATTGCACTATTTTGAAAAAATATTTTTCATCACGTGTAAGATGTGTAGGTGTTGCGACTCCGAACTAAAGGGATTATTTGAAAACTTACAGTAGCAATCAAATTCTTGATATTTGAATCCTGAATTATTATCGCACATCTTTTTATTTAATTGGCTTCGAAATAAATATGGAATTTTAAAATGCGAATGAGTTCGGGGACGTTTGAAATTTTTCACATCCTGTCTCTCAAATCCACATTCATAAAACATGCGTACAAGTTACAGTAGATAAAAAAATCTACAGGAAATATTCGATTGCCGTCGTGAATAAGGGCTTAAGGGATTTTCCTTTTCTATTTGACATAAATTAGCTGATAGATTCATTAATACAAATGAATTACGTTATCTGGAGCTGCTTCATTTGCTGTGTTGGTGATTTGCTGAGCTAATAAGAATGGCCCGCCCTCGTGGGTTCATCCATCAGCCTTATTTGTAGCGCAGCTCTATCACTCAGTTTTGACACACGCATCACAACACATGCGCGTTTCGTCATTGGAACAGATAATTAGTAACACATTGAACCACAACATTCAAATTTGAGGAGATAAAGATAAACGACTGTTCGTGGCTGTATCCATGTGATATATAGCACAATGTTTCAAGTCATTGTTCACGATTGGCATTTGACCAATCGGATATCGTTTCTCAGTATACAGTAACATCTTACTTGGAAAGCGCATTTTACAAATTTACATTATTAACAGCTTGTGAGTTTGAGAACCACTGGTTTTAAGCGAGGACGACAGTTTTAACCTGCACATTATGAGAAAACGAAACACTTGCATGACGGAACGAATTCTTCATTACTTTGTAATTCTTATATGAGCCAGAAAACATGTTAAGACATAAAGTCATAAATACACGTTCATTGGAAGAAGAAAATGTAACGCTAAAATAACATTGAATTAACCTTAATGTTGTTTGTAATTATCTAGCGTGACGCACCGCGACTCGCGTTGTCACCGACTTGATTGCGGATGGTTGTAACGCTCTCAGCCTAGTAGAGGTGTGAGCCAATCGCCAGCATGTGGCAACAAAGCCCCATCCAACTTCATTCACATGCGCCTCCACGCTGGGGAGATAAATAACGAGTCCCCCCATTCAAGACTTAACAACAAAGTGGTCATGCAGCAGCATCCTATACAACCACTCTCACTCACGGAGTAAAGACTGGTTAATAGATATAACAGATGCACGGAATTGAAATAAAATAAAAGGAAGTGGAAGATAATAGAAGTGACAGTGCAACCCCCTACTTCGCTGGTCTGTCTCCCTACCGACACGTAGCGTTCCATTTTAAGAGGCGATAGGACGAGGAGTGATACCAGCAATGGTGTCGGGTAGCTAAAGGCATCATTGTCCTCCCTGACCAGACCGCGGGTCATGTGTTCTGGTAAAAAAAATCCTGCTCAGGGGCTGTGGAGCATCAAAGTAGTGGCGTCAGTCCCGGCAGCCACTACTGGCCTAGCTAGCGGCTGGGGGCCTCTTAGATCTGTCGCCGCCGCCCCGCCCCCTCAAAAAAACGTAGGGAGTAAAATGTTCAAGCCGGCACAAGAGTTCGGGTGGTGTAGGCTGCGTTGGTGGAAACGATGCGGTGATGGAACCGGGAAAGAGGTGGCTGTGTCTTTTGCGGTGACGGTAGCGGGGGCAGAGGCGGTGGGGGTGGCAAATCTTCCTTCATAAAGGGGAAATTCTCATAACCTTTCTAATTGTACAGCCAACTTATCGGTAATATGCCTTAAACAAACCTATTGACAGAACAGTGTTTTTGCGTCTTCCCTATGTCTAAAAACTGTTTTGTTATTTTTAGAATGTAGCATTTAAGCAAGATTTTTTTACCCGTCCACTCGCCAATTTACTCTTGCATTTCTACACATTTACAGAGGCCATCGGACCGGGAGCGGTAGCTCAGTGCATCAACTGATGGCACTGCAGCGTCTCTGACCGGGAGGTCCTAGGTTCCCACTCCCCACGGCGGCAGGATTTTCAACTCTAGATTTTCAGCTAAGTCGAATTCAGTCGCTGTCTGGAGGAGAATTCCAGCGGCCGGCTGCTCTGATCGGTAGTTTTCCGTGGTTTCTCCGACCAGCACCAGGCGAATGCCGGAGCAGTACCCTAACAAACGGGCCACGGACCGCGCGCGATCTTTCTTTCCCCTTCCTTGTTCTATCCTCTCCCCTTACACACACACACACACACACACACACACACACACACACCGCTGGTGGGAGAGTCCTGTTTAGGGGGAAACCCCACTAGCCGACGGTTGACAGTTGGCAGTTGGCAGTTGACGCGCCCGGAAACACGAAAAAATCAATCAATCAGTCGCCATCAGCGCTTCCTCCCCCCGTCCCTGCCGCTGACGGTCGGTTCACTCCGCACCAGCGGCTTCTCTACCACTTGATCCTCCATAGGGTTGGTGGCAGGTGAGTGGCCAAGGGCAAGGGCGGGGGCGGGGGCGCCGGGAGTCAGCCCCTCGGGAGGGAGATAAGGGCGAAGGGCCGAGGGGGCTTGAGAGCGTAGGCGGAGGCGCTAGCCCTGAAATCCACTTGGGGCGAGGTGGCAAGAAAGTAAACAGCTGCACGTGAGCACCGCACTCGCTCGCTGCCGGGCCGCCTGGTTATGGCGTTCCTAGCGAGATGCGAGAGCGTCTGCGTTTTCAAAAATAGGTCCAAGAACCACAACCAGGATTCTGTATGTCTCTCATACAATATCTCTAGAAAAGAAGGATCTTCATTAGCCATGATCAATGAGAAAGCTGCTTTGGTTATTCTCACGTACATTACGCGAAGAGACCAGCCAGCAACTGAGCTTGTATTAATGTGTTTATATCCCGTTGAGAATTGACTTTTTTTAAAACGCTGTTGGGGTTTATTTCATGGGTTGAATTGTCAACGTATTTTATAACCGTTTTCAACAACCTCCTGTCCATTCTTCTGCGATCATCCTTCCGCATAGAACCCGCCTCGGACAAGAAGAGCGAGCGCAGGGCCGAGGATTGTTTTAATTTTTACTAAAAGAATTTAATAAAAAAACTGCAATATTTTTGAGAATACACTGCTTTGATTGATGGATACCAAATGTATTGTTACAAACCATTGGTGTTAAATTTCACGAGTGGTAATTTCCATTACCATCATGACCAATCTTCTCCTGACTTTCTTCGGTCATCCTTCCGCACACGTCCCGCAAGACAAGCGAGCGGGGCCGGTGCTTTTATTAATTGCCGCGAGAGGAAATGAGCGCGGGGGCGGGGGCGGGGGCGGGGGCGGGGGCGGGGGTGTGGGGTCGTGAATGGAGGCACGGCTGAGCGCGCGCGCACCCGCCTGACCGGTCCCCGGGCGCGAACCCGGAACCCAGACCGCGCCGCTCAACGGCCACGCGAGCGTCGAGTGGCGTCTCGCCACGCCGCGTCACGTGTCACTGGCCAGCGGCGGCGGCGGCGGCGGCGCCGGTACAAAGGGACGCCGTGCGAGCCCTTTCCTGGAAATACGAACGAGGGAGAGGGCGCGGAAGGAGAAATGGAGAACGGCGTTGCGGAACCGACCCATAACTGACGAAAGAGAGGGTGATGAGTTAAAGATGATGAAAACAAAATAATACGGTGGAGGTGGAGGCCCCTTAAATTTCGATTCCGAGTGTTTTGACCTCCCAAGGAAATTTTTTTCGTGCGTGCGTGTGCGCGCGTGTGTGTACGTACGCGTGTATTCATGTGTGCGTACATGTGTGTCTGCGTGAGTGTGAATGTGCGTACGTGTGTGAGTGTGCGTATGCACGCGTGTAAAGGGATATGCATGTGTATGCAAGTGTGTGAATCTGTGTGTGTGTTCTGAGGTATAGAATCACAGTGAAAACAGATTAAAATGAGTACATTCTCATCGTTCTTCAATTTAGTTCTCCGTGATGAAATGCACGAAGAATTATATTATGGTGCTGTGCCATGCGTTAAGTCGTTTAGGGAAACTACAGGTCAATAGACGAGAAAAGATTAACAAAAACTATATGGTGAAACTATTTCTTTCGCAATTTCGAAATTAAAATAAAAATTTTAACTTAAGTTGCAAATAACTCCGCTACAGTTAATAGGTTCTCATACTTAGAGAATCATGACTTTAACTTTTTATGCAATGAAATCCATTAATATTCGGCGTTGTAGCTAAATTGTATGAGTACTTCGGCACTTCCACAGGATTTCATATTTATGAGACTTAATTAAATTGCAAACAATTGAAGGTATTGTAGAACAACAGAAGACAACGACTGAATAGGTTACAGTTAATTTTTTTGAAAGTTCGGAGAAATAAGAATAATTGATAACGAAAGTTATTTGTTGCCCTTTAAACATTATTTAAACAACACTGAAATGGCTGTGTGTTAATAATCGCAATGAATGTGACATTAGAAAATGGGTGTTACCCAAACAACGATACATAATTCATGTGAAACTAATTCAATCACATATCTCGAAGAAATACATCTAAGATATACAATCAAAAGAACCTTTTCATTGACCGTAAAAACGAGATATTCAGCACGCAACGAGATGCCACAAGAATAATATTACACGTTGCTGTAAATATGAAGTGTCTACAATAAGGGCGTGCAAACACACGGATTGTGTTATAAAGCGCATATTCTTGATTGACCAGATCAAGTACACCGGTTTCCTATGGCACCTGCGGTGAACAGGTTCACTTCCATTCAAGACGAGTTTTTTGAAGAAACGGAAACGATACAGGAATCTAGAACTTGATGCACACATCAACAGCAAAATGGAATCTTAAAGACGTCGCCCGATCGTCTTCAGCGATGGGAATGTTAACTAGAAACGGATGGCGCAGACAAAGAGGTGTTCATTGGAATCAACTGGTTCAAGCCTTTTGAATTTCTTTACCCCTCCAAGAAGCAATAAGGAGTTAGTGTGCACACTCGCGTTAGAAGCCCGACTTATGTGGCTGAGCAGCCTCTGAAAGTTCTCACATCCTTACTCTTACAATAAATTACTCAATACTAAAAACTCCCTGTTAATCACTCTGGTAGGAATGACATAGGACTCTTCTTGCACCCAAACAATGCGTTTCGGAACTGTGAGTAAAAGTGAAAAAAATAATCCTCTCAAAACACAGGCTCTTTTTATAAGTGGCATTCGGTTGACTATTGAACATCTCGAATAAAAATATAATTTCTCAAAAAATATTACAATTTTAATTTATTTTAACGTCATTACGTTCATCGTCGACATGGTTACTTAATTTTAAAAATTGTTAATGGGCAATCGAATTACACTATTCAGCGTTACATTCAATTCTTTGTGCGTCGTTAATACATTTCATTGGATAAATTACACTGCTCACAGAAAATAGGTTTAGTTCCAAAAATCACGCAATCTTGAAAATCCGTAATACTTAAGAAGAAAATAAATTTAAAAAAATACAAATAACTTCGTATCTATAGTACACCGACATTTACTCTTTCTTCTCGAAAAAAAAACAAACAACAACAACAACAACAACAACAACAACAACAACAACAAAAACAACAACACTGTAATCGGAAGTTTGCACAAAACCTTTGATCGGAAGCATTCATCGTGGAGCCGAGGAATGATTAAAAAGGTCACTTCTTTCATTTAAATCGAAATTAATTTTTTGTCACACACATAATTGAGCGCAAATTGTTCATTTAAATACGACATTAATCAATTATCGTATCTAATTAGTTAGCATTTCTGGTTCCAAACTTGTATTTCGGCTCTCTACTACCGCCCAATTTGCATCACTCAATTCAGATGACAGATACCATCTTTCCGAACGTCCCATCGCCCGTTTAGGCGACAGGCTCAACAGTTTTGCTTTCTATCGTGTGTCGCCATCGCACCCACACATCGTCGTCACGTACAACAGGTGCACGAAGCGCCTCTCTCTCGGCCTCCTTGTGATGTACGCCAACATTGCAGAGAGGCTAGTAGGTAAGTGACATCGCATTTCATGTCAGATCAGACCAAGCATTACAATGAAGGGAAACGGTTTTCGTACTTCATTAAGTTATGCTATTTTATTTTTCTATTTCCCTCACGCAAAGTATACGAAGTGAACCCAGAATAAAAAGAAATGAAATGATAGAGCCTTGAAATGACAAGAGAGAAAAGTTTCAGACATTGAATGAATTAATTTTCTACATCAAGGTAATGAAATATTTATTATTAATATTCTTATATTCATTTGATTTAGCAACTAACAATAAGCCATACGAAATATATTTTAAATGATGAAATTAATTATTCTTAAAGTATCAGCTGAAAGGGTTATTAGTGCGTAATCTGGAGATGTATTCTGTTACCGAATAGTACGTATTCTAGTACATCAAATGAAAACGAACTTTTCAGCAATTGCAGAGGCATCCGCCTGTAAATTAATTATAGAAAATTGCAATAACATTTATCTAAAAAATTACGACTTTTCAAGGGAGAGAAAAAAAACCTTGCAACGTTTCCATTGCAGTCTACTAAAAATGTGATGAATTTTCATAATTTTAACAAATTTCCCGTTCATTTTTGTAATCGTTTATTGTTCTCGAGTAGGAACAGATTGTAAATAAAAGTTTATTAAAATATCTGTGAAATGTCTTTATAATTAGGTAGAAGGTTTTGAGACCAGTGACCAAACTTTGAGACTAGTGACCAAACTTTGAGACCAGTGACCAAACTTTGAGACCAGTGACCAAACTTTGAGACCAGTGACCAAACTTTGAGACCAGTGACCAAACTTTGAGACCAGTGACCAAACTTTGAGACCAGTGACCAAACTTTGAGACCAGTGACCAAACTTTGAGACCAGTGACCAAATTTTGAGACCAGTGACCAAACTTTGAGACCAGTGACCAAATTTTGAGACCAGTGTCCTTTAGCCATCGCAGCTGGTAATTAAAACCCAATCACAAAATACACGCATAGAGAGAAGCCTGGGCACGCAGGTGCGGGGCGACGCCGAAGGGAGTCGGCCAACCGCCGGCGCCGCGTGGCGCCCGCCCCTCCCCGGCGCCCGCGCAAACAGCCCCCGCTAATGAGCGCGCCTCCTTCGCCCCGCGCTGCCCCGCCCCCGCGCAAACACGGCGGCGGCGCTCGTAAACGGCGTTTGTTGACGCAGCAATCGCGCGGGCGCCGCGTTTACTCAGGCGGTGTTATGAAACGGAGGCGGCGAGGGCCCGCTCGCGCGCCACCAGTGCGCGGCCACTCGCGCGCTCCCATGCACGCAAACACGCGCCCGGCGGCGGCGGCGACGGTGGGGGCGAGGCGACGCAGGGGGGCGGAGTCTGCGAGACGACCGCAGGGCGAGGGCGGGTCGATTGCGGGGCGTTTGCGGGCCGATTGCGGCCCGATTGCGGGACGAAGGGGGAGCGACGGTGGGTGACGGCGGGGGGACAGCGGGGGGACGGCGGGGGGACGGCGGGGAGACGGCGGGGAGACGGCAGGGGGATGGCGTGGGGACGGCGGGGAGCGGCGGGGAGCGGCGGGGAACGGCGGGGGACGGCGGGGGGACGGTGGGGGACGGCGGGGGGACGGCGGGGTGACGGCGGGGGGAGTGACGGCGGGGGGAGGGACGGCGTGGGGGCGGCAGCGGCGGAGAGGTGGCTGCGAGGACGAGACGAGGAGGCGGCGACGTCAGGAGGGGGGAGGTGGCGGCGTGTGTCAAAATTCATAAACGAAACAAGAGCGTCTTTCAGTTTGAAACGGCCAGCGCTAATTGAAAGGGAAGCACGCGCGCTTCTATCAACGATTCGTCTTGTGGCAAATTGGGAGCGGTTCAACTCTTCTTGACCCGGTTGGCTTCGAAGGCCGTTGGCGGAAATGATTATTTACATTGAGCTAACATAATGGTTACGACTCCTCCGAGCTGCTAACTAAACAACGGCTGCTTGGGACTGGCTCTGACGGAAATAATGAGCGGGAAGTGCGTCGTTGAGATGATGTACGGGCGGGCGGGAAAGCAAGCGCAGACAGAGTCATTTCGCTTTGACATATTTCAAATCTATTCTAGAGGGCGATTCTTTACTGGGAACGAATCTTCTTAACTGTGCAACTAAGACTCTTGAAATGTGTTAGGGAAACCCATCACTTTTAGCAATGAAGAGGGAGAACAAAGGACGTGTATTTTGTACATTCACAACTAATTCAGTCTTACAAAATAATTCATCCAAATAAAAATAAGAAGAATACAGATATAAAAGATATAATCAATGCAATAATGAAGAAGACGTATTTCTACAGTTTTCCTTGAATATTCTTACACTTTGAATAAATTCATAAATTCTTTGATGGATAGAAATGGAAATGTTCATGTAATGTAATGTGTTCCTGTAAAGTGTGGGAGGAATCACAGGCACGTAGGGCGACGGGAGGCAACAAGTGACGGCGACGGGTTCGGCGAAGACGTTGCGACGAGCAAGGGCAGTCGCGACAGGCCGTCAGTCGCAACGACGCCAACAGGTACGGCAACTGTGGCGACGAGGAACGAAACGGCAGAGTTGTGGAAGGAAAGGAGTCATTGGGATTGGTGGCGGCTGGGCGTTTGGGTGTTGGGTGACAGGTAGCGAGGGTGGAGATAGCCAGTGTGGAGGTAGCGAGGGCGGAGGTAGCCAGGGCGGAGGTAGCCAGGGTGGAGGTAGCCAGGGTGGAGGTAGCCAGGGTGGAGGTAGCCAGGGTGGAGGTAGCGAGGGCGGAGGTAGCGAGGGCGGAGGTAGCCAGGGTGGAGGTAGCCAGGGCGGAGGTAGCCAGGGCGGAGGTAGCCAGGGCGGAGGTAGCCAGGGTGGAGGTAGCCAGGGTGGAGGTAGCCAGGGCGGAGGTAGCCAGGGCGGAGGTAGCCAGGGCGGAGGTAGCGAGGGCGGAGGTAGCCAGAGTGGAGGTAGCCAGGGTGGAGGTAGCCAGGGTGGAGGTAGCCAGGGTGGAGGTAGCGAGGGCGGAGGTAGCGAGGGCGGAGGTAACGAGGGCGGAGGTAACGAGGGCGGAGGTAACGAGGGTGGAGGTAGCCAGGGTGGAGGTAGCGAGGGCGGAGGTAGCGAGGGCGGAGGTAACGAGGGCGGAGGTAGCGAGGGTGGAGGTAGCGAGGGTGGCCGGGGCGGAGGGGCGTGTGTAGAGAGGCGGGGTGGTGGGGGTGGGTGGGAGGGAGTGGGGGCGGGGCGGGCGGCGGAGGGGCGCCCATCGGCGGTAATTGCGGCCGTGTCGCGCGTCGCCCGTGACTTACGGGAGGCGGCGGAGGCGGCGCGATGGGGGCGATAGCGGAGGACGCCGCCGCCCCCGCCCCCGCCCACATTCCTGGGTTCTCGCCACTCGCCGCCACCGCCGCCCGGGTGCAGGTGCCACGCCCTCCTCGCCACCCACCCTCCCGCCGCTCCTCCGGCTTGTTCGCGCTTGCACCTTCACTCCTCTGGCATGGTCTTCGCGACGGACGATACACACTCACTGGAGGCTTTCACTCTCTTCGTGGGCTCTAAAATGTTGTTTGTTTATTTATTTATTTATTTTACGTAAAAAACAGTTGAAACTGCGTATGATGTGCTATGGAGAGAAGTAAATTCTGTGCACATTTTCAAAATTCTGTGATCCCTACACTAAGTCATATACTACATGATTTTTGAAAATTAAAAAGAGCTCTCATGTAATAAAATATATTTTCAAGGATAAATAAGCAATAAATTTTGGGCTCTTATCCATGATATTCTTCGTGAAGGAATAATACTTCCTGCCGCGACAACATGGAAACGATCATTTGAATAACTATATTTCCCACTGAATTCTAGAAGACGTTTCAGCCTCATCTAATGGAAGAATTTGGGGCTCTGACCGGAGGTGATAGATTTCTTGTCCCCGAAAATCTAGAAATTTTATCATACATGTACGCACTTATTTAGTATCTTGAAAGGATCTCGTTGATTTTGATAGCTTCAAAGAGTTTGAAATCAACATTTCACTTCCGATATATCTTGGCAGCTTATCCTAAGAAATTTTCGGAAAAGGCATTGGGATGCTATTGCCGATGCTAGGAACATCTATGACTGATGGTTAGTGGTAATGCCTGCAACATCGCCAAAGTGGGAAGATTGTGGAATTTGAAGTCACATCAATGCGGTACGATTTTATTACTGCAGTACTGATAACCTCTACGTTGCAGCTGAAGCACTCAGGAGAATGATATCGCAAATGCAACTCGGAAACCAGTTATTATTGAATAGAAAAAACTGCTCATTCGGCAAATGTTGCAAACGAGAAATTATCACTCAGCAAAATAGACTCACGAAAAACTGACAAAAGTTGCCTCTCGGATACAGTCTGTTCCATCTGCTGTCACCATTACTTACAATAAAACATCTCATGTATTCAAAATAATATGATAGCGAGAAAGTAAACAGTTGGGACTGGAATGTAATTTCACAATTCCTCTTCAAGCAGATTTAACTAATGTCTTGATATCCGCGCATTAATAGAACAATCTGCAAGGAAAACGAAACATCTATGTGGATTTTTCCGACACGATTCCCGTGCAATGCATACGAGTATGTATGCAGAATTCAAATAAATACGTCATTTCTTTTAACAATTACGCCATCGTTTTTAAAGCCAATGAATCACCCCAACATCCATTACTTTTCATTTTGTACACAACGAAGAATACTCTCCTTAGAAGACTCAATTTTATCTAGAGCAAGTAGTGACAAAATTAAAAAGTGGCGTACCCGTTGAAATCAGCGTTATATTTTCACGTTTATGGACACATTTTGTGAAGTATGTGGGAATTTTATGTAATTCAGTGTTTCTTAAATTATGTTGTGTGGGACATTCATAAGGGGTTTGCAACGTGCTGTCTCTGTAATATTGGTGGAAAAATGATTGGAATTCCATCTTCAAGTTGCAACATTATCAATATTATACAAAATATGTTTGGGAAATGAAAGTACAGAAATAGATGCAATGCGGCTTCTGACATGAGAATCAATCTTTCACGTTACTCGTTGCCTCACGATAATACGCGATACAAAACAGCAAAAAAATCAAACTGAATTTTGTCCCTGCAAGTGTTGCATCCTTGGAGTATCTGTGATATTTGTATGTGAATTAATTATTACTTAATGTCAAGAACAATACTCTTGGAAATTGTTACTAAACAATATTAATTAAACAAGCAACTTGCAATGTGTAATGCTGTAACGTTTATTTTAGCAGTTCAAAAATACGACTATGAATGTTTCGAGTTCATTTCCTTAAAAGATAAGTGTTCTAACGTCTATAATAGACGTCTATAATAGGAAAACAATAGACCAATTCGAAACACATTCACACCCACACAAATACACACACACACACACAAATACACATACACAAACACACACAAACACACTAACGGTGGCAGAAATTAATGAATTCTCGCAGCACCAAAGGGTCGTGCAAAACCGCGCGATGACGTCGTCGCCGCTCGAAAATAATTAGCCCCGGAGGCGCTGCACCGGATTACAGGCCGACGGCTACATCAGGGCAGATCTGCAGAATTCCGCCACGAGCGCGACTCGGGCAGATGCGCGCTCTAGATTTACCCGCGTCTCGCGTTTCATCTGGTCCGCGCGCTCTCCTTTTTATCGCTTTTAACCCCATTTGCCGGAGGTTCTCCACGCCATTGCCCACTCGCCATCGTTTTTCTCCGTCGTTCTTCACCGAGGCCGCGCCGAGCATGACGCGTTACTTCGCTGATTCTACGGCTTTCTGCGCTCGCAGTCAGCGGCGGCCTGTGGCTGCAAAGTTAACAGAATTATACTGATTCATAAAAAACGTGACGGGATAGTGCTGTTATCAAAGTCAACAAAGCCCTTGGCGAGGGTTTGTGAATATTTTAAATCATTGTGGCACGTGAGTTACTTCCGGAAATAAAGCAAGGGGTAAGAATTTGACAATAATTCACATTGAAGGTCATGGAAGTGGATATTACATTGCTCTCACAGAAAGATTATTTGGAAAACAAATTTACAAACTCATATTCGAGATGTTCCGATGCGTCATATAAATATATTAAAATATGCGAAACCTCCAAATATAACGAAGTATTTAGAAACAAGTTAAATATGTAATTATAGCAAAATATGTAAAAATATGTAAAATTTGCCTTAATTCATTCAGAATGTTTTGAAAAACTCTTGAAAAAACATTGAATGTCGGGATCTTGAATCCGTAAAAAATGAGTATTTTCACGAAATTCCGTTCGCTAGTCAACATCAATGAATTTATCCTACGGAATGCGAGAATTTGACCGTGACTATAACTATTTCCACGTGGCACATCTCAGTGTATTAGCGAAGTTATCTAACGCTGTTTTCCATAAAATATAAACGTAAGTAATGACTATATATACTTAAACTAATTACACAATGTCCACAACTCCTTCTCAGAAAATGAACATGAGTTAAATAATTAAAATGGATATTTTCTCTATTGCTTTTGTGATTTGGCAATGTTTAAAAAATAACTTAATTCAACTGAAATCACTGGAAACTTTATTTTTTTCGTAATTGTGTCAAATTCGAGAGATGCACTGAAGTAAATGAGAATTAATGTGTCACATGTGTTAAGTTTGAGAAATTATACAAATTTATAAATACGTTTATCCGCAGAGAAACACATCATCCAAGAAAAATAGAGCATTCTGAATGTAATGAAGAATAAAGATACTGGAAATAAATATATACTTGACAACTATTATACGCAACTTAAATTTTTATAACCTATTTATCACCCCTCGACACAGTATTTCTGCAAGACATTTTGTGGTATACTGTTATGCCATAATTCCAAAATTCTCTACTTAACAGCACCGCTACCTGCAATACATATTTGCATACATTTTTCCAGGCGGCACAGTAACGTGACTGAATTCAGCCTATAAGAAGCAGAAGAATTTTCGGGTGTGGAAAAGTTCTAGTGAACACACTGCCTAGAGACCTTGTGGTACTCCCTTCGAGAAGCACAGGATTACACCGCTCCGCGACGTGGCATCTCAATCCCCGACCCACTCAATTGCCGGCCGACCATTAACCAATTCCCCAGTCTTCGTTTACACTTGTTTGCCTTCCTGGCGGGGTCTTTCTCCGCTGTATACATTTACCTTCGCTTTCTGAACAGCGTTATGGCAGGCAGCGTCGGGGTCGGCAGTTGTTCGGCGGTCCGCGCAGCGTGTGTGCTTCTGCGCCCGGGGATTGTCTGCAGCGGGGCTGGCGAAGGAGACGGGATGGGAGGTGAGGGCGGGGGCGGGGGCGGGGCAAGCGGACAGAGGAGAATGGCATGGAGACGAGAACAGATGCCGGGCAGAGGAGATGGTTGTGGAGGGTGTGTGGGTGGGTGGCGACGGAAGATGGGAGAGGGTAAACAAGTGGTAAGGGGTGTGAGCAGTTTTAGATCGGCGGTTGGGGAAAGAGGTGGTGGCAGTTGGGTAGGGGCTGGGCGAGCGGTTTGAGACGGACAGTTTGGTTGGGCGTTTTGGGGCAGGCGTATCAGGTCGTGCGTTTTTTAGGACAGACGTTCTGGGGCGGGCAGTGTGGGGTGGATGGTTGGGGAAACGCGATTAAAGACAGGCAGTTTGGAACGGGCAGGACGAAGGAGGCGGTTTGGGGTAGGTTGATTCAGGTGGGCGGTTTGGGCGCGGGCGGGCGGTTGGGGCGCGGGCGGTTTGGGCGCGGGCGGTATGGGCGCGGGCGGTTTGGGCGCGGGCGGTTTGGGCGCGGGCGGTTTGGGCGCGGGCGGTTTGGGCGCGGGCGGTTTGGGCGCGGGCGGTTTGGGCGCGGGCGGTTTGGGCGCGGGCGGTGGGGCGGGCGGTTGGGTGGGTGGGCAGTGGGCAGCGGGCAGCGGGCGGCTGCGAAGGCCGATGAGGCAATGCAGAGCGTCTCATAAATATTCACAGCGGGCGAGCGGGCGGGCGGGCGAGCGCTCTGAGTGGCCCCGCGCAGCGCCGGCGCCGAACGCGCGCTTGATACGCCAACGCCGCGCCCCGGGCGCTTCACTGCAAAGGCCTTAATTCTTGGGGGCTTGTTCCTACTCCGCGCACTTACACTCTACCGTACACAAGGCTCACACACACACGCGAACTTCTCAGGGCCGGGATCAGTAGAAGGCAACGTCGCACACCACACACCAAACGCACACACCAAACGCACATACTAAACGCACATACCAAACGCATACGCCAAACGCACACGCCAAACGCACACACCAAACGCACACACCAAACGCACACACCAAACACACACACCAAACACACACACCAAACACACACACCAAACACACACACCAAACACACACACCAAACACACACACCAAACACACACACCAAACACACACACCAAACACACACACCAAACACACACACCAAACACACGGAAAAAATTATACACGTTCAGAATGAGATTCGAACACGCGAACTTTGGCACCGAGGTGCTAAGGTAGCACGCGATTTAACCTCCTCTGTCATCCAGTCCGGCGATAATTACGTATTGTGGTGAGAAAAGAGAGAGTTCATTGTGATAATATTTTCCACACACCGAATTGAAATCCCTGCGAAGATAGAAGTCGCCGCAAAGATGCTCCGACTCATTAACGACAAGTTTTATTTTGCGTTGCTTTATTTTAATTCCCTCTTTCTATTATTTCTCATTGTCAACAAATGACTATCTATGTCTTTGCTCCTCTCACTTTATTTCCAGTTCGGGGAAACCCGTAATTCTCACGAAGTCGTTACGTGCACGTTAGGTGCTGTGCTTTGTATGCGAGCGTCGGATACGTCTGACGCGCGAAAGATTGGCGTTGAGCGAATGTGCGATCACCAAGTCGGGGCAAAGGCGTTTTTTTTCTTCCTTTTTTCCCTCCACCAACGAGACGAAGTTATCACTATCGCTATCCAAGTTTTAAACTCTTTTTAAGCCATAATTTAAAGCACTCGTGCAGTAGCTCAATTTCACCCTCAAACGAACAGATGTCACCCTCAAACGAACAGGCGGAAGAGCGGGCCTGATGGCCGGAGTCTCGCCACATAAATATATTATTATTATTATTATTATTATTATTATTATTATTATTATTATTATTATTATTATTATTATTATTATTATGTTTTATATTTATAAATAAATTATTAATAATTTATTTAAATATATAAGTATTTATTAAACTTTATGTGAAAACAACATAAGCCCTCACGGAAACTGGAGGAACATTTTCATAATTAATCCAGTTTTCATGTATATTTATGAACATTTCAATACAGCTCGCATGAAACTTGGGCATTTATGGTGGTTTTGTGTGTTTTCTAAGAAACACGTTTTCAACGATGTAGTGTCGATCACATTTTCTGGTATTCCCAATGTATCCGCCCGGTATTTCCCTCGACGACGACGAACAACCGTAAAGAAACCATAAAACGATTTCGCAGTACCAATTACGAATGACGTGTTCCCCAACCCTCGGATTACAGTGGAGGGCCACCGCCGTCGTCACTGAGAGGCTGCTCTGACTGACGGTGGCGGCTGCGGAGGCGTTGCGCCGGCCGGCGGGCGGGCGGCAGGCCGCCATGGCGGAGGCACACGGCAAACCAACAGTTTCGGGTGTTTTCTGTAGTTTCTAAGAAATATTTGAGCATAAAAATTGTCATACTTCATGGAAACTCAAAGAAGTATTTTCAATATTTTCATGTTGCATAAAAATATCAACAAATAAATCTAATTGCGCAAAACTAGTAGATGGATGGATCTACATTGTTCCTGAGGGAAATGTTTATAGTATTTTATACCTTCCGATCATATACTCATTTAGATTATGATCCATCTGTTTCAAAAATAATTAAAGACATGTTGACCGTCTAGTTCACAGTCCAGTTACAGTCATTGTAGTTATTTTCTATTCTAAACCATGCATTTCTAAGCTATATTTTTATGATGTCTGCGCTCTTAATTTTATTAAAAATTTCTAAATCATTATATTTAAATACAGTCGATCCGATTATAGTGAACTCGGATACAGTGAATTCTCGGTTATAGTGAACCTAAGTCACTGGTTCCGTTTCACTTACATTACAAATAAGGTTATTGTGAACTTGAACTTCGGCAATAGTGAACCCAGGAAATAAGTTCTGGAAATAACTTAGATCTCGTATATTATTAGGGGAATGAAAGGGCCTTCGGAGAGTGGGTTTGTATTCAACAGTGCTAGAAGCAATGAAAGGTGCCAAGACTGCACTACGATACTTAAGAGACAGAGGACAATGCAGAATCAAGCATGGAGAGAGCACGAACTCTGGATACGGATCTAATGAAAATAGTACGAAGCAAACAATTGAAAATAATTGATTTTTAACGTACAAATAAATATATTGAAATTTTCAGCTCGACCTGTTTATAAATTATGCTGTTTATGAATAAAATCAATTATTGTGGAGAAATCCTATTAATTTTGACATTATCGGATATAGTGAACCTCTGATATAGAGAACCGAACATGTTAGTTCCCAGAAGTTCACTATAACCGGAGTCGACTATGTTTATTAATTTCCCAAACTCCTGTGTGTGTCTGTTTGCGAGCAGCGTGCACGTGTTGGGGAGAGGCGGCGGGGGCAGCGCAAAGGGGAAACGCAGATGCGGAGCGGAAATTGCAGCGCGCAACATCTTAATTGGGTTTTTTATCGCGCGAGGCGCGGCTCGCGTGTCCCGGCGCCCGCCATGGCTCCCCGTGCAGCGCCCACGCTGCCCCGGCCCCCCTTCGGCCCCCCTCGTCACCAATTCGGCCCCCTCGCGCCCGCGGGGAGCTGTAAAGGCGCCGCGCAAGAGTGGTGCAGACGCCAAATAGCTCAGAGGATAATTGTGGGCTCCGAAGGGGGTTTACAAACACCGGGCACGGGGACCGAGGGACGGGTGTGGGGTAGGGCGGGCGGCAGACAAAGAACGCGATGGCAGGTGAAGAGGTCGATCGGTTCTTTCCGGGAGGGGTTTGTGGAGAATTTCGGGATAGAAAGTGCGTTTTGTGTTAGTCACTCAGGACGGTTCCGCAGTTCAATTTTACGAATTCTCTGAATTTTCGAAGTTTTCCGGGCCGCTCATTCGATTTTCGTGGATAATTTTCTTGATCGTTTTTCCTCATTCCTAGCTGTAATTTAGGATTCAGTACCAAGTAAGCAACTAACTATATAATATATTTTATATCATTTTATAAAACATAGTAAGTGTTAAAACATAAACAGTGTAAGTGTTTCAGTCTTCAAGTTCTGTTCACGTCGCATGATATTTTTGGGAATTAATGCTAGAAAAATAGAAGTTAAAAATCGTTGATGAAAATATTTAATTGATAAAAAATTGAAAAAAATATATTTTTTCATTAAATACTCATTTTAATAAATACTGTCTTGATTATTTTTCTATACTTAATTTTACGTAAATTTTTATAGTGAAAATTTTGTTGAGGCGTTGTTGGCAGAACGCACCGATTGAATGAAAGACTCCTTTTACAAAGTTCGTAATGAACACGCCAGTAGACAAAGGGGTTTGGTTCTTCCTGAGGAGGGAAATATCCTGTGATCAAATATGCAATGCTTTGCAACCTTGGGAGAAAAGTATTACGACTCTACCTGCAAATAATAGTTTTTCGGAGAAATTACGTCCTCGGTTTACCAAAGACTTTACGGTGCGAAATTATTAAGATATTATCGCGATTTTGACAGTGGAACACTTACATTTTCGATTCTATAAATCATGATAAGCATTTCATTTCTGAATTTCATATTATTAATGATAATTAACGGATCTTTGAAATTTCATGACAAATACAAGTTCGATGTTTATCTTCACACAAGATGCAATTAGTGCCTGTAAAGAAATGTGCGTCTTTCCACGCATCTTTTCAAGGGAATATTCAATGCTTTTGATGTGTGAAAAATACATTTCAGTCTCACTGAACTGTTGAGATGTGCCTGTCATAATAGAACCCAAACTGAGTAACAGAATGCTGAGATACTAAACAGAGCGAACTTACGATACTTGAGTAATTTATAACATGTTTAGACGTTGAAATGATTAATTCGCTTATCATTATAGAGTAAAATTCTGATGTTTCGAATTGCATAAAATTATTTAAAATATGTTGGTTCGTCAAGACCTTTAGCAGTTGCTGATCAAATAAGAATTTATAAAAAGATAAAAATACACAGATGATGTTAATGAGTTTTTAAACAAAGAAACGAGATATTAATAAACGTCATAACCTCCACAGAAACAAATGTTTTGGAAAATATAAAAATAATGAGACAACGCAGGAAACAATATTAAAAAGAACTTTAAAACATTCTCGGGAAGTTACTTTACGAGTTAAAATGAATCATTTGAATGTGACCTAAAGGGAAATCAAAATCAAAGACAAGAAAGACAATAAATTACTACCTTTCACTGGGAATTCAGAAAGAATCGTTTACATATACTACCTCCCACGCTAGCTCTACAATGACCGAACTGCTGTAAGACAAAAGTTTCAAGCAGAAAAATATAATTGAATTGAGTGTATGCTGCTAATAAGAACAAGTAGGGCACATATGGACAAGAAACGAAATAAGAAAACCCTTCTAACTGGAAATGAGATCGTGAAAAACGAGCTATGAAGACGCTAACTGTTCTGTGGCCATAAGACTCTCGTGTTCAGTCTCAGCAACAAGCCATTGAATTAATTCCAACTGCAAATTGTTCCACAAAGAAAGACAACGATCACTCCCTGCAATAAAACATCGTGTTTTAGAACATGAACGAGTTTGTTCCAATTCGCAGTAATTCATTGTTTTAATTCTCTTTACTCACACATTTTTCAAATCAATATTAAGAGAAATTATATTAAGAACATAACAGTTCTAATTTCCACAAGAAAATATCTAAAAGAAGTGTAGATCATACCTGTTAAATTGATTAGTTTATTAAGTTACATAACTAATATACATACAAATGGGAGTTGAGAAACTTACGGACGACTTGTTGTTGGAAAATTACTACTTTTTAACATAAACATTCAGTAGTGTCACTGATGTCTCCTAAATTCGATTTTAGACAGTAGACTAACTTTAAAAGAGAAACTGGAGGCAATTTGAAAACCTACCGAGGAGGCATATTCATATTAATATCGATTGTTAATTTTATCTTCAATATGTTTCCCAGAATGCCTTTTAATTTTATGTCGTATCACTTTGTATGTTTTGTGAGAATCTCAGCAATAACACATTCACAGAGAACAATTTAAAATAAACACTTTGTGAAAATCAGTAAAGTGAGAAGCTATACACATTTTCTTGAACTCTGAAATGTCTATATTAAATTCCTCGGGTATCATATCGCAATGCATTTAACTTGAGCTCTTAATTTCATTAGATTCATTGCTTGTCTTGAAATCTTATCCGTAAGCCATTATAAATTATTATATCCTTGCTGATGTAATATAACATTTTGCTTTATAACTTCATATTTCACAGTTTTATTACAAATTATATTTTCAAGGTAAGATCAAGAATATTTTTTTACCATTAACAGGAACAATTTTTGTAGAAGAGTTTTTAAATTGGGGCGAAACTTGCATATAAAATCTGATTTTTTCAGTAAATAGGTTATCTGGTAGTATAATGTCTATGTTGTGCGGTGATTAGGATTCTTATAGCCCTCGAAATGTTTCACGCACATGTGAATCTAATGAAATGTGCATATAAATATGAACATTACGAGCAAGCACAGTGAAAAGAAGCAAAACAACTTTGTAGAAAGTCTACGCAAAAAATCACTTCATACTTTAACCAGTCGGATGAGCTCCAATTACATAATTATACGAAAATAATACTTCTTCAACACACCAGACTGCAATAATTTAAAGATGGAATTATGAAAGATAAAAAAAGTAGGCATAATCTAAGTTACGGAGAAGAAAATTAAAAATAAGGTATGAGTAAAAGCGAGGCAAAATATGTTATGAAAAAATAATATTTTCGTCATTGAAACACTACAATTAAATCTACGAGCTTTAACGATAACGACTTGATAAATCAAACAAGAATAGTTAATTCATCCAATCTTCTGTAGAAGGGTTACTTTCCTTTATTATATTTCTCTTCGATTTCACAGAGAAAATATCGATTGAAAATGTGGAAAATATTGATTAAGTTATACTTCATATAATATTAATTTAAATTTTTTAAAATATAATTGTTCCACTTCCCACATTTTTAACGAATTATGTCAAATTAAAATAATTGTACGTATTTCGCTCGTCAAATGCGTAAAGAGGCGAGAGAGAAATTTCCGTTGTTAGAAACGTACGAGGAGGATTTCGGGTTGCAGCCGATTTTTGCTTCCAAAACAAGTTTAATTGCATTACTAGATTTCGAGAGCAGAATTTAATTCATTACATATGAGCAATATGAACTTGTGTGGCAAAAAATTGTTTCCATTTCTTAGAAGATAGACAACGGCATACAATTTAATATTCACTAAACCCTCGTTAGCACAAACTCACTTAACACGAATTTCGCCTTAACGCGGACAAAAATTCTGTCCCGGCAAGTAATTAAGGTAATACGGGCCTCATAATACTCTGATAACACGAATTTTTGTAACACGAACTCCGATTATTTCGGTCCCTTGGAATTCGTGTTAATGAGGGTTTACTGTATTATTTTAACTGTATAGCGTCTTTCACAGAATCGTATATCGTCCTTGACAACCCTTCCTCTCGGATCAAAACTGTACATCCGCTCTGTTGTCGACGCAGAACACCTCAAAGCAGGTGCGCTCGCTCGCCGAACAAAGCAAGGGAAACAAAATGGCGCGCGGACACGTAGAACGCAGCTATGACCAAGACGAGGCGTCGGCTCTGATCTCTGCTTGTGACTGGACACGCCACTTCCCAATAGTTGTACAGACTAATTTTGTCATGCAAAAAAACTTCATCCAACAGCGCTATCAGCCTGGAGAGAAATGCGCGTACGTTTTTAGAGGAAAATTCAAATACAGTACAATGCTTACTCGTGTTTGCTGAAAAATAATTTAAACTTGAAATAACATCACTTTCTACGTAATTTGCAATAGCTCAAAGATTAATTAAAAATTGTATTATTGGCTTATTATTTTGATAGTTAAAAAATTGATGTGATCGTTATATATTAAACTGTAGCTATTAAATCTGGTTTTAAACGATGATTAAATAAATACCTTGAAGAGTACACTTATGTAACAGGAAGCAAGAAATATATTTAAATAATAACAATTTACTGTCAATTTACTTATCAAAGGATACATCTACACACATTGTGAGCATATATTTGCTTTTACGCAATGTCGTATCAGGGTACTTTCCTCTGAAATTGTTAATAGAGATCACGTTTCCTTGCATAAAACATATTACACCTCTGTCAAAAATCATTACAAAAACGTCATTTTGATCATTTCAGAGCACATGTGTACCAGGCTACGTGAACCTCCAATGATCGTCGTATTTAAGTGAACATTTTATAAAGATACAGATTCGGAGCGTATTTCAGAGTGAGAGGGGAGAAAACTTGTTTCCACCCCCTCCCTCTCTAAAACAAAAACAAATAAAAACTGTCAGTTTGAAACAAAAAAGTTTATTCCACAATGGAAGTAAACCTTTGGATGCTACGCGATCATTATATGGTACTTGATTTGATTAAATTCAAAACCTATCCAAAAAATGGCAAGGGGGTTTATCTCCCATCTCCCCTGGATCCGCCACTGATTCTTGTCGCCTAGATGAACTTGTCACAATTTTTCTCCATGTTCCATCCACAGGACAGGTTAACTTCTCTCAGTAAACGTTCTCTGTTTTTTCTTGAAAATAAGTTGGGATCTACCTAATAAAATCTCAACATTCAACAAATTTCCAGTGTTGTCTTAGATGCTAATCGGTGACTGATGGAAAGGTATTAAACTATCATATTTATTATTAATAAGTATCAATGGAAAAATAGCCTCCGAGAAAATTGATTTAATTGCATTATCTGATTTTCAATAGTAAACCCACATCTACTTGTCTCCAAATATACTTAATTTTACTCAAGAAAGCGTGCGCAGATGATTTTCTCCCCCATACGTCCATACAGTTTTTCACCAAATAAATAAATAAATAAATAAATGATGTAGAACATCCACACAAAAATAATTAATCATCCGTAGCACGGAAATGAGTAAGTGGGGTACAAGTAGAGTTCAGTCTTCATGAACTCCCAACATAGAAACGCAGTTTGCGTGTTAAAATCGTCTCGTCGTGGCTATGATCACCCGAAGATGGCTTCGCAAATTGTTGGCCATTCCTGTGTTATCCGGTTACAGTGGAGATCAATGGATGGCGACCGGGGGTGGGGTGGGGGGGGGCAAATGCTAAAGTGATGGGAGCACCCACGGTTCCTGCAAGCGAATGTTCTTTGTGCGCCCTAGCGCGCGCGCGTGCGTGTGTGTGTGTGTGTGTGTGTGTGTGTGTGTGTGTAAGTGGGGCGGGATGGGGGGGGGCGGCAAAGCGACGCGTTTTTGCGCGTTCGCGCGACGACTGTCGGGAGGAGATGCGACTCGTCTCCGCGCAAACGGCGCGGCCCGGCGCCCCAGCTTCCGGCGGTCGCTCGCTTGCTGCTTCGAAAGACGAACACGTGCTCGGGGCTCAAGAATATAGCTCTCCTCTAAAATTGTCAGTTTTCAGTTCAAGTTGGTTGCTTGGTTGCTAGTGATTTCGGGCACGTCAACTACTGAGGTCATTAGTCCCGTAAGTGTAGTACGTTATTCATCGGGAGGTGGAGGGGATCTTCCCCCGCTGGATGGCAAGATTCGGCACCGACCTATCGTCGGCTAGTGGGGGTTACCCCTAAACCACGAATCTCCCACCAGCGGGGCACCGCCCCAGCCGGGACAAGCTCCAAGCTTCCAACCGGTCGCCCGGCATGTGTGGCACTGCAGTGCATGTTAGAGGAAGCGTGTGAGTACGTGTTGAGGATAGGACAAGGAAGACGATGGAAAGATCGCGCGCGGTCTATGGCTCATTTGTTATGGTACTGCTCCGGTATTCGCCTGGTGTTGATCGGAGAAACCATGGAAAACTACCGATAAGAGCAACCGACCTCTAGAATTCTCCTCCACACAGCGACTGAATTCGACCTAGCTGAAAAGCCAGTGTCGAAAATCTTGCCAGTGTCGGGTCTCGAACCTCCGACCTCCCGGTCAGAGGCACTGCAGTTGCATCAGTTGATGCACTAGGCCACCTCTGCCGGTAGTTTTGAATTAAGAGAATACATTTTTGTAGAGCAGTTGAAGTATTCCGGCGTTGTCCGAGAATTTATCCAATCATTTATTAGGGAGGAAGGGGAACGAATTGTTACAAGGGTAGTAATTTTAATTCCATTCTTGCTCCACCACGTGACGCTCGGTACTCTCTCTACTCGTCCCGAGTCGCCATGCCCGGTCCTTCCCCAACCACGCTTCCCCTGCACGCCCGTCCACTTGCATCACACTTCTGCAATATGGTATGCCTAAATACATTGTGAATTGCAACAAATTAAAAAGCAACATATAATTATGTCCCTTCAACTCCTTTTTCACGAAAACAGTTTTCTAAGTTTATATTTATAGTTTGAGTAGTTTTGACTAGTTTGTCTATCAAGTTCTCCTGTCATATTTTAAGTTAATGGTGTATTTTTGAAAATAAAAATTTCCTACAGATATTTTCCTATACGTAGTAAAAACAGTCCTTGTCTGTGTCTTAAACTTTTAGTTTATCTAAGAAATTAACGGCACCTCTCAGGATAAAACAGTTCTCCTGCAAAATGATCAATCTTCCCAATGCTCCGTGCACCGACGGTAACAGGAATGAGAGATGCCAATTTTTTAGTGTACTTTGAGACGACCGTTTGTAGTTTTCTTGCGGACTTCCAATTTACAACGAGGAGATTGGGGAAAAAACTGACAACTTTTTTTTCAGAGAATTCTCTGAGGAATTTATGACGATTTTTGGTTGTTTGCAATTTCTCGTTTGGAGCTTGCAAAGAAGAACATGAGACAAGTGGGGACAATTATGATTGCTCAACCTTTTTGGTAAATTCGGGTATTTTTTTTTCGTTTGCAGTTTGTCGCGAAAGGCTTAAAAGAAAGACTGTGAATGGAGGGACTATGAGAAAAGCTGAAAACCATTTTTGTCCCCAAACCTTTTTTTCGTGTTTCCTAGTAATTTCAAAACTAGGACTAGTAAGTATTTTCCCAAATTATTTCCGAACAGCTAATATGCACGCACGTGGCAGTACTTACAAAATCCAGGATTTTAGAAAATAATCATGGTTTAAAATTTTCAGAACACTCGAATTTGAGGATTATAGAAGTCTGATTAAAATAAGAATGTAATTGACTCGAGACGCCCCGGCATTTTTGAATTCACCAAACAAGTTTGAAATGGGATTATTGTTAATCGTGGAGATTGATAGGTTTGAACAAGTCAATTACATATATATTTTGTACAGACTTTTGGGGATCCCCTTCGTATTTTTCTCGAAGAAATATAATACTTATTGTTTGTTCAAAAGGAAGAATATGAGGGGTTTCTGTGAACAAGTTGATAATTTATTATTATTGTCGAAAAAATAGATTTACACTGTATTACACGACTTAAAAAATGTTTTAAGATTTACGGATAATTAGTAATAATTGGCCAAAAAAATTTTTAGGCGATAAAATGGAATTATACTTGGTAATTAAGGCATATTCACAGAAATTACACATCACAGTGACCATGAAGGCTATCGTTATATGCGAATTGATTTGATTAAGTTTGAGATATTTATTTTGATTATTTTAATAGGACTTCTCTTCTCCTACTTTATCATATATAATAATTATTGCGACGGGATTGCTATAAGGTGCGTTGGAATACATTCAGTTATTTAAGATGGCGGGCGCCCTAAGCCCTACAGATATTCCTTACTAAATAGCAGTTGACAACGCAGAATCGCAATTTAAGCATTTTGAAAATTCTCCATTGTTATGGGGTGTCTAAAATGGTCCCCGAATACTACCGCCATGTACGTTATGATTTTGTACCAATGTTTAGGCGCAATTCAGTACATTTACCTAGCAAAAAAGTGAGTTTAATGCTCCAAATATAGATCTACTTATCAGTTTTCAAATGATTATAAGAAACTTGGCTAATTTAGTAAAACTATAATAAATCTACTAATTGTGTATTATGTACTGCGATATGTTGCAATGTCAGATTTAAAAGAACTTCATATAAAACATAGCTTTTAAGTCTTTCAACATAATAATAATAATAATAATAATAATAATAATAATAATAATAATAATAATAATAATGACGCGATGAGTAACAAAAATATGCTTTGCAATTTTCTTAAGTTCGGAAAATATGAAATTAGAAGAATCAACAACTAACACACGGCACCATTTAGAAACACACTTCAAGCCAAGAAAAAACACGGAAATCGTGATAAAAGGTGAGAAACAAAGTGAAATACAGAATAAACGAATGAGTTCACTCAACTACTACGGAAAAATTAATGTTGCTCGATTCATCAAGACTTTAGGAGCTTAATATCACCAGCAGATTATCAGAAGAACCATAATTAAAGAAAACTAATTTGAAACATCACCTGCATTCAATTTTCAAAAATTTAAATTATCATATATTTGACCGAAACTAATTCCTTTCTCATGAGTGAAAAGTGTCTCTGGACACACTATTTCTTCATCAACTAAAGCTGTATTTCTTCGAAGACGATATTAAATGTTCACCTAATGACGTGGTTTTCCTTACAGAAAACAGCTAGATATGTTTATGCTGTGTACAAAAAGAACTATCTTGTGCATTCCAAGAATGGCAATTGAACCTCACAATTTCCGGAGCATATTGTTCAAAGGTCTACAATCAATTCAAAATCAATTAAACAAGGTAAAGCTAGGAGACAGGAGAACAAAAATCAAATCCTGTATCTGAATTCTCAAAGCACTGTGAAATCTTAAATAGCAATACGACTATTCGCATTATTACTAAGTTGATCTCATTGAGGGAAGACAAATTAATTTAATTCACCTTCGACTTTGCAATAGGAAATGTTTCGTGAACAAAATACTTATTCGCAAGATAATATCTACTAATGTATGACATATGATATGACATTGATATTGATAACATTGCGTAAAATTTAGAAAATATAACGACTTTTTAGGAACATTTTTGGGTGTACGTTTGAAATTATGAATTTCTGGGCGTAAAGATGACATGAAAATTTGTTTTCTTCAAGCTAATTTGATATTTTGCAAATGCCCCACACGGACAGCCACAGATTCGCATGAATCTAGCCGCGGAAGCCTACGACGTCTTTTAATCGTTTCATATTTTGTAATGAATAATACACTTTGGGAAATAAAAGCAAGAAACACAGTATACCCTTGTTGACTCCTAGTTTCCCTAAACATTCGTATATTATTTACTTTTCAATAAATTATGCAATCTTCAGCAGACAAAACATGCTTTTCTACACGATGATGTTGCCACGATGTTCTGATTTTTGTTACAAAGTGTGCTTGAACGTCGGCATAATTTTTACTAGTTTAAGTAAATTAATTTACAAACCTTTGCATTCATTTACATCTAGTTTTCTTTCACGAGGGTAAATTCCCGGTTGATTTATCAAATAAAAAAAAACACTGAAGCAAAATGTTTGTTGTTCAAATGCTTTTCAGAATTTTGTAATATAAATTCACTTTAATTATTTTTGTTTTAAATTATAACATTTTCTTTCGTTTAAAATGACTGTATTTTTACTTATTTGTAGAAATTACCAAATCAATCTTTTTTAATTTAGGAACATTCAAACTCCAAAGCCGACCTTGTACAACTGTACATCACACGTCACTTTATTCAAGCACTTTAATAAAATAAGCGTAAAAGAATGATTGTGTTACGAAAATGTACACAACAAATTGCAAAGAAAGAAATAGTAAAAAACACCTGCAAACTTTCGCATTTTATACCCGAAGACATTTGAGAAAAACTGCCTGGACACGCCGCATAACCGCCATGTCAGCCGAACTAATCCCTCGGGAGGAAACAAAGCACAAATGACCGATAATGAAACCTTTAAGAAAACATAACAAAGACGAAATGAGCAAAAACCTGCACACGTGTCACGGGGACGTAACTCACTCTTTGCAACGAAAATTGAAGTGACGCCGAGGAATTCCATCTCCACGAGAGAAGAAGAAGAAAAAAAAGGAAATAATTTCATTAACACTCGTCTTGTCTCGAGGTGACACACAGAATGGTCCAACAAACGAGCAAAACAGATGCTCATAAAGAGAGGAGAACCTTCGGTTTCTTTAGGGAAAACTTTACGCTGCAAAACGCGGTGCTTTGCGAAGCAGACCTGCCGTCATTATGTTTCTGGGTTCTCGGCGATTTGGGAGACAGCTGTAAATTGCTTCGTCTGTCAGAAGCGGCTGCCTCGCCGATCGCGGCAACCGACGTTCGAGCGCCCGAGAGGACCCGTTCCGTTTGCGTGGAGCGCGTCGACACGGTCGGACACAACGATTTGATAAATGAAGATAAATTTGTCACGTTCTGTTACGGCGCTGCGTTTTGTTTTTGCACGGTGCGAATGGCTGGTAAATAGTGGGGTTTGTTTCTTCAAATGTTAAGTTGGTTATCTAATTTTCTGTCGGCGTTTAAGATTTAACGCGAAGAATCTGGGTTACATATTTGGGAAAGCGCGTCCAAAATTGTTGTTGATTGATAAACTGCGAGGAGTAATTGAGTAAATTGAGGAACGTGTTTGCAAGTACCACTTGTTTTTCGTATAACTCGCAGTAACTGACGTTTACGAAACCTGTTGACAGTTCTATTGCTGAAAGAAGCGATGTCCTTGTTTCGATTTATCAACATACAGGCGTAAAATGGTATTTACGGTTGAGTCAGCTACAGACGTCTTAATTCTTGCGTTAGTAGAGATGTCTTCGATCGGCGATACCCATGTTGTGGAAGGTGGGTTGGCGACCATGAATATATTTTTTCACAAGCACTTACACACATCACAATGAAATGTACCGCACTCAACACTAATGACTAACATTTTTGAGTCTTAATACGTGGAAATTCAACAAAATTAATGTTACACTAAAGAGGGTTATTCATCAATTGAGTGATCGAGAAATGAGTAAAAACCATTAACTTAGCTAGTCACTTAGGCACTTAATTAGAAAAAAGTGCAAAAGAAGAACACAGACTTGTTTTCCCTCACAAAACATTATACAAGTAGCTTCAAAAAAAGATCGTAAACATCGTGTTAAGCGTTGATGATCAACAAAGACACGAATATCACACCAGCATACTTTCTCATTAACAAACATAAAACTCAATTGCATTCTAGCATGTAGTGACTCGTCTCTATGACAGGACGATAATGCAACACCAACACACGAAAAAGTACAGTACTTCGTACCGTACAAAGTACTTATTTCCCAGAAAAAAGCAAGTCTTCCATGCCATCGGTGAAAAATCCAATAGGAGTTACATATCGAAAGCATATAATCACGACGAAGGAGCTTCGTTTTTCATTTAACCGGCGATCAGAAGTCTTCACCACGATAGTCCACCGATCTTCGTCATGTCGATCTTCGCAGGCAGCAGATAGTAGATGCGGGGAGGCCACGCACTCTAAGGATGCGCCAAGAGACGCGGCACACGCACAGCGGAACGCGCGTCCTCCAAGCAGAATTAAGCTCGACGCGAGGTCAAAAGCCACGCACTTCGACTGAAGACCACACAACAGGGGACGCACAGCAAGCTGGATCAACGTCTTCCACACGACGCTGAACGACGGAAGCTCGACGTATCCCCTCCGACGGTTATCCATCGAGGATGATGCTGCTGCCAGGTGAACGTATTCCCCTTGGAGTAGGCTGGTGGATGGCGGTCATCCACTGAGGAGACGGTAACACCCTAGGGGATGGACGTTCCGCCACGTCGATGGTGATAATTGAGTTCGGCGTTTCAAGACTGTCGTTGGCGATGTGGAGGTATCCGCAACTCGACACCGAGGAATTGACGGGTGTAGGACACGCGTTCAAAGGTGGCAAACGGATCACGCGGGAAAGCCCCGTTCGCGAGTGAGGACGATCCTGGTCGGTGGGTACGAGGGCGTGGAGAGACTTACCGGCCAGCGCTCGGCGTCGGGTTGCGGCGTCGGCGGCGGCGGCGGCGGCTGCGGCGGGCGGGCGACCGCCGGGACAGGCGCGCGGGCGGTCGCGGGCGCGCGTGCACGCGCTGCCGGCCGCGACCTCACTCGCACGCGGCCATCTCGGCCGGCGACGCACTGCACTGAGCACTGCCACGCACTGGCGCACACACTCACTCACACTCACACTCGGGCACTGGGGGGCACTCGCGGGCGACGGGCGGGCGAGGGTTGGCGCGGCGTGTGCGGCCGTCGGGGGGCGGGCAGGCGGAGCGGCTGGGCGGCGTGCGCCCCGGTGCAAATGAAGACGGCGACTGAGCGGCGGCGGCGGTGGCGGCGCCCGCCGCAGCGCGCCGCCCGCCCGCCCGTCTTCCCTCCTTCTCCGCCGGCGGCGGCGGTGGCGGCGGCGGCGGCGGCGCGGACCACCCAAGTCGAGCGAGCACCAATCCTCATAGTCCGCAGCGAATGGAAATGTCTTCTTTCCCCGCGTCCGAGCGGCGGGGCGGGCGGCGGGCGGCGGCGGCGGGCGGGGCCCCGTGAGCGCGGGCGGGCGGAGGGGGCCCCCGTGCGCGCGAGGGGGCCCAAGGGGGGCAGGGGGCGCCGCCGGACACGCGCGCGTACGACACGCGCGACGACGGCGGCGGCAACGCGCGGGGGCGGAGGCCCACCCCCGCCGCCGCGATTGTCCGCCCCGCCACGCCCCGCCTGCCGACGTCATCGCCCGCCCGCCCGCCCCGGGGAGGACGAGATAATCGTAAATTGGAGTCGCGTCTGCCCGCCGCCCCGCCTCGCCCCGCCACCGAGACGCGACTTGCTTTTGTTTGCACGGCCTCCGCGCGCGCCTGTCACGGCCTCCGCTGAGGAATTGAGAGCGATTTGGAGTCGCGGGGCGGGGAGAGGAGGGACGAGGCTGGGCGGGGTGGGTGGCGCGGCGCGCGGAGGACGGGGCAGGCGGCGCAGGCGGGCGGGCGGAAAGTGTGTGAGCGGGGCAGGGTGGAGTGGGGCGGGGCGAGTTGCGTGGACCGGCGAGGAGGCTGGCGGGCGGGCGGGTGCCCCGTGTTCGCATCCAGGACAAGTTCATTACGCGTCGGCGGCGCGGGCGGGCTGGCGGGCGGCGCGGGCGGAGGCGGTCGCCTGATGCAAGTCAGATGCGCGCGTGTTCCGCGGCGCCGCGCGCTGTCTGCTGTCGCGCGCGCCCCAGCAGCTCAGTCAACCCGCGCGCGCCGCGGCCGCCGCCGGCAGGCAGGCGGGAATACGAATGCCACAGGCCCAACGCGGCTGCTGGGCGCGGTGCAACCAGGCGAACGTTCCTTCAGAACCGGTAGCGGTAGCTCAGGGCATCAACTGATGTCACTGCAGCGCCTCTCACCGGGAGCTCCTAGGTTCCCACTCCCCACGGCGGCAGAATTTTCGACACTAGCTTTTCAGCTAGGTCGAGTTCAGTCGCTGTCTGGAGGAGAATTCTAGCGGCCGGCTGCTCTGATCGGTAGTTTTCCGTGGTTTCTCCGATCAACACCAAGCGAATGCCGGAGCAGTATCCTACCAAACGGGCCACGGACCGCGCGCCATTTCTCCTTCCCATCCCTTGTCCTATCCTCTCCCCTTACACACACACTTACACTAACATGCACTACACTACCACATATTCCAGGAGACCGGTCGGGAGCTTAGAGCTTGTCTCGGCTGGGGCGGTGCCCCGTTGGTGGGAGAGTCCTGGTTAGGGGGAAACCCCACCAGCCGACGGTAGGTCGGGGCCGGATCTCGACATCCAGCGGGGGAAGATCACCGCTATCTCCCGAGAGAAAAAAACAAACATGCACGACACTAACGGGACTAATGACCGAAGCAGTTGACGCGCCCGGAAACACGAAAAAATCAATCAATGAATCCTTCAGTGGGGACCATTCTTCACGCGAGGATGCTCAAGAACTCAGCTGGAATGGATGAGCACATGTGGTGATCGAAATATATTGTTAGTGATACCTTTGGAAGCCACTCGTCTGGTAATGTGGTATTGATGAATAGCAGAACACCAACGGGGTAATTGGGAACGTTGGGGTACGAGGAGCGCATTCACTTTCCCACGAAGTCCGGAGTCTCCAGGTCCCAGAGAAGTCACAGAAGATGGATGATTCGATGAGAGAATGGAACGATAGATATCCTCCTAGTGGAACTGTTCACCGCACCGTAGAGCGATGTTTTTGGAGTCGGAGAAGGAACTGACTTTACGAAGAACGAGATCCAAGTGAAAGTAGTTATTGAGGCTATGAGAACCGTTGTTGTTCGATAGGGGATTTATGGCATCGATGTAAGTGACATAATATGATAGATGAGGTCGTTGGAGGCAAAGAAGGAATCGGTTTGATGACATTAGCAACAAAAATAAGCCCAATATTTTGATTTTGCCTTGGGAGCCATTAGAGCTTGAAAGAGAGAACGTGCGTGACTGATGAAGACAGCAAGCGCGATGAAATGTCGCAAGTATTCTTCAGGTAAAAGATGAACATACTCAAATCTTGCACAAATCCATCTTAGCTTTCCAAGTTCTATACAAATGCACTGCTCTTCAAGATTTGTAGGAAAATGCATACTGTGAAGCGTCTACATTTGGACGAACGATTACGCTATGATTACCACTCGATCCAAAACACAAAATCCAAAAAGCTTTGGAAACAAAGCAAAGGAATCGGAACGTTTCACGGAAAAGACTAACGAGTAGGGTGGGTAAAAGCGATAATTAAGGGGAAGAAAAGCAACCGAATTGTCAGGGATACCATTGACTGTAATTGTAACTTGTATTGCCAAAATACTTTTGTGAGAAATCATAGGAATTATTTAGGAGAAAGATAACTATGAAGGGTACACTGTTTAAGACTTGGGTATTTGTCTTGAGAAAAGAAGTAACGTCGACGGAATTATTGGATATGGTCCCGGTGATAGCTGATACTACAAACAACAGGAAGATGAAGAGAGGAAGCATCGATATTAACGCTTTTGCAAATGGCTTATCACGAACATTCCAATGTGCATGAACATAGGATAAGGAATCATGACGTCGGATTTGGTGTATAAGGTAATATTAACTACTTGAAGCGACTAGAAGCTTTCTTGACAAACCGAGAGGACTCTTCCGCAAGCAAGGAGCAATTGTAGGGCATGCATACTATGACGGTTGTAACTCAATTGTCAAGAAACGGAGAGACGCCCAATGTTACTTGGAAACAAGCAGTTATGACGAGAAAAATGGACGGTGATAGTGACCATCTCGCTGGAATTGTTGGAATTTACACGCCCAGTAAGTCGCTTTTGACAACCTTTCAAGAAACTATGGAAACATTCCAGGGTGAAATTATTCACGGAAACAAAAAATTATAACGAGCACCATTGTCACTGGGGATAGGAAAGAATGACGCGGTGTACACGTCCACCACGACGTTTGCAACTCACCCTCAAGAAGCTGTGGTGCGGGACAAACGCTTGGTGGAAGCAATGCAGACAATTACGATGGGCATTAGAGGAAGTGGCTGATGAGAAGTTCTTGGGCAAGTCCACTATGACGCTAGCAACTCTAACCGTCAAAAAGCTTTGGAGTCACATCCAGGGAACCAAGGCTTCTTGGAAGCAATGAAGACGACTATGATTGTCAATGGCGGTAGATACCAATAACACTGGCACTGTTGGAGGTGCTCACTATGACGCTTGCAACACTAACCGTCAAAAAGCTGCGGAGTCACACCCAAGGGATCAAGGCTTCTTGGAAGCAATGAAGACGACTGGTGGTAGTGGCTAATAACACTGGAATTGTTAGACATGGCCACTTCGACGCTAGCAACTCTAACCGTCAAGAAGCTGGGGAGTCGCACCCAGGGGATGAAGGCATCGTGGAAGCAATGAAGGCGAGTACGTCGGGGCCACTTCCTTCATGCGACTCACGCAGCGCCATGGGATCGCCCGCCGGGCGCCGCGTCTTTGTTCGCCCTCGCGCCGCCTTTGTTCCTCCGCCGCGTGGGCGCGCCCATCGCGCCCCGCCCCGCCCAACCCCGCCCCACCCTCCGGCGCTCGCCCCGGGCCCTCCACGCGCTCTGGACCGAACTGAATAATCCCCTGGCACACACACTTCTTCATTGTTTTATGAAGATTAAACCAGAACCCCAACCAGGGGTTCAGGCCAACCTCTCGCAGGTGTGTGTACCTTTCAGGTAAGTATATTCTGAAGAAGTTCACTGTCTGTGATGACACTCGCATGTCTATCAACTGTGCCATAATATTCGAGTTTCCTTTTACTTCCACTTTATATTTTATACCCTTCATTACTGTGTCCATTCTTCTTTTTCAATGATCCCCATGTTTATATTATTCTTCAGTAAATATTATCTTAGCTCTTCTGTCATAAGACGTTCAATATAGTATCCGGAGTTTTTCCATCCGACTCCAGGGTCGCCTAACGTTGCTGTGCAAGGCTGTTGTGATTCACGCACACCAAGTGCCCTCCGTTTTCACTTACTAATTTTATACTTCGTTATCAATATTATCCACATCTAAACATTTCGCGTCTAAGCATTGACTCTGAAGCTCTGCAAGATCGCTGGTCGCAGGTGCGACAATGTGATCTCGAGACTGGCGTATCCCTTATACTCGTACATGCCACCAAAAACTCCAATCTCAAGATTTGTCACAGGGAAAAGAGAAGTGAATGTATCTACAAAAACGAAAATATTTATTGCCAATACAATTCAGTGTTACGAAAGTAGTAATCAAATTAATTCGACGCAGACAATACAGGTGCTGACACTCACTAAGTAGATATATAATGGATACCATGGTGGATGCACGACATCAAATTGATTGTTTCATTCGAAAATAACAGCGACAAAGAGTTAGAGTGGAGTGGGTTTGATTCTTTACACGGTCATGTATACCCTATAATCCCTTTCCACCCTCCGCGTTGCTATTCTACATCCTAACCACTTTTGGAAGATATTTACGACTTCCACAGTAAAAGAAATTCACTTTCAAATTTACTTATTGCTATGGCATGGAAAAGGGCTAATGCTATTAGATTGTGTGAAGTCAATTTCATAAAACCCTTTTTTGTTTTACACTCTAGAACTACAAAGTCGTCGCAAGAATTAATTAGTTCAGAGTTCATGTACTCTTCGATGTGGGTCTTGTCAGATGTCACGCGACAAAGTACGAGTCTCTTAATCCTTCAATTGTTTCAAGAGCTATGCAAAAAGAGGCTGGAAGTACAACAGACTAGCGTAACTGGAACGAATCTCAAATAAAGGTCCGAACAGTAACCATTTTATTTGTGTTACCATTCAGTTATGTGTACCCACACTGAGTTGTTTATGTGGATGTGCCCGAGCAGTTCACTTTTTTGTGGCAGATCCATGTCGACGTGACGTTTCCCAGGGGGCTGCATCACGAAAAATAAAATCGTCACCAAGGAAAAAGCGAAAAGGCAGGATAAGAACTACAGAGGAGGATGTCACCAATCTTGCCGAGACAATGGGAAGAGAGAAAAGTTAAAACTTGGAAACCCCCCTCAAGTCTCAGTGACTGACTTGGCAAGCACGTTTTCACAAGAACAGAATGAACTGAAGACGAAACGCTTGACGAAAAGTAATTAAATTCATTATCCGACAATAGTACAAGAATAGGGTAATGTTTTTTCTTATTCAGAAAAATAATTAAAAAAGAAGCAGTTTTAGCGAAAAATGTTAGTTATGCATTCTATTATTTCAGTTCAGAAAATCAAACATCTTATGTTAATTCTAGAACTACTTTCCGATTATAAAATTAGTTTGATTGAAAATATCAACCAAAGAGAAACGACAAACAGAAACAAAGACCTGAAGTTTTCACCCATTTGGATGCAAAATTCTTGCAAGGCCAAATGCCAAATTCTTGCATGTTCTATTTATTATTGAAGCCATAATAAAATACACAGAACCATTTTCAAGGGGGGAAAGTGAAAAATAGAAGAGAAAATGAGTGGTAAACCTTGAATTTTCTTTACTTAGAAACACATTGGTATTAGGAGAGACAACCCATACGCCGTTTTCATTCTCACACAAGGGGACGCAAGACCAACTTCGTCGAGGTATAGACACCAACGCCAACCGCATGATGATTGATAGATTGATAGATCATTATTGCTTCCGGACACGTAACCTTCTGAGATCATTAGCCCCGTAAGTGTAGTGCATGCTTTTATCTTTGGAGGCGGCGGTTGTCTTTCTCCGCTGGATGGCGAGATCCGGTGCCGACCTACTCGTAGGTTTGAGAGTTTTTCCTCAACCAGGTATCTCCCAACTGCGGGGCACCGCCTCAGCCCGGACAAGCTGTAAGCTCCCGACTGGTCTCAGAGCATGCGTGGAAGTGTAGTGCACGTAAGTATAATAGTGTGTAAATAAGAGTGAGGATAGAAGACGGAAGAGGAAGGAAAGGTCGCGCGTGGTTCGTGACCCGTTTTTTGAGGGTACTGCTCCGGCATTCGCCCGGTGTTGGAGAAACCACAGAAAACTACTGATTACAGAGCCTCCCGCAACAATTCTCTTCCAGACAGCAGCTGAACTCGACCTAGAGATCTAGCTAGATGAAAATCCTACGGGGACCAAACGCTTGTATTGCCCACCGATCCGACATGGCTACCGTCGGCGACGGTGGCGGCGCGGGCGGGCTCGCGCGGTTGTAGTCGAAGGGCGACGGCGGCGGAGGCGGCGGCGTATTAAGAAATAAATCGTGCGGGCGGGCCCGCGGGCGGTACGAGGGGCGAGCGGGCGGGCGGGCGGAGCGGAGCGGAGCGGCGGAGGTCCATGCGGCTGGGCGGGGCGGGGCGGAGCGGGGAAAGGGCGGCCGCACAAACAATATAATTATTAACCGGTTCCGGCCCGGCCAAGGCTGCCAACCGTGTCATGCCGCGGGTAGTGGCAGCCCTGCCGGCGGAGGCGGTGGGACCCGCGAGACGGCGCGCCGCCCGCCCGCGCCGCCCGAAGGACCACCGACTGTCGCCACCTGGGTGGTTGAACCACGCTCAACTGAGATTGCCTTCGGTTTAAGTGGCGCGGCTGCGGGCCCGCGCGGCGCTGCTCATTCGCCTAATCACTTCATTTGGACCGCGCGGTTCGCGTCGCCCGGGGATGAGATCGCGCAGGCTCTGCCTCGTGGAATTGGGATTTTCGCATGCACGGTGATTCGCGCCAAATGCTCTCCATACTTTCTGACCTTTACGAACTACGACGAAAAGTCGCAGGGTTCATTCAGGAAATACGTAAACGCTTTTGTTGCGAAGGGTTTTGTCAGTTAGTTACACATTTGTTCGTTGGATGTGTAATAAAACGATATTTGCGTATCATGTAGAACGAATCCTTATGCTCCCAGACTTTCTTCGGAAGGGATCTAATGGAGATTTCGTTGATATATAACTTATAGAAGAACCCCAGGCTTAAAATTCGCGTCTCAGGAAAATTAAAGAATAACTTTCCTGCTCAAAGTAATAGACCTTCATGGCCAGATGGCATTGTAAAGTTGTGCATTCTGCCAGGCTGAATTTGACACTACGAAACAAACGTATCGAAATTACTTAAAGGATAGGATACAGTTAGTCAGATTTGTTAGAAACTGGGTTGCGGGATAATCCGTGATGAAAATGATCCGTGGCTGATGATGTTGATAATTCAAGAAACTTAACACCATTGAATGACTTGATTCACAGATGAAAAAAAACATTGCTGCCCAATTATAATTCGCTGTCTTGCCAAGAGATCGCGATCACCGTATGCGAACTCTGAGCAATCAATCCCGACAGCGTCAAATAAAGTCGTTCGTGAATCCAATCTGTGTTCATCGAGTTCTTGCATGCTTTACTTGATGTGAACCCCTACGAAACGATATATCGATTACTATCAATGAAAACCCTGGCCAATGACTGGAAAATAGATTACTAGTACAATGAATACGCAATGTGAACAGTGAACACCCTCCACCGCACACTGAGAGGCTTCATAGGGGGAGAGGCAAAATACTGGAATGAGAGTCAGGGAATGAAAAGAAGGTAACAATTTGTGGCGTAGAATTAAGAGGAAGTGAAGTTTAGGAGGTTGATTGGTTAAATGTTTAAGGTCATGTTGGAAAGACAGGTCTGATTAGATGGAACAATTAAGATATGAGGGACTACGTAACTGAAGACGTATTGGTAACAATATAATTAACTTATGGAAAGGAGAACGAAATAAATTGAAAATGGGAGATAAAAAGAACAGTGAATGACAAATAGGTAAAAGGGAAAATGGATGGACGATGGGCTGCGCTGAGAGTGAAGATAAAGGCAACCATAAGAACAGTGAATGTCAAATAGGTAAAAGGGGAAATGGATGGACGATGGGCTGTGCTGAGAGTGAAGATAAATGCAGCCATAGATAGTATGTTTAGACCATAGATAGAATTCGCAGGTATAAAATAAAGCCAGAATATGGTTGAGTGATTATCTAGAATAAAATCCCTCGATTTAAATGCGATGAAGACCTGGGATTAAGACAAAAGGCGGGAGACACATACCATGAAGAAGCAAGATTAAAGAAAAAAAGAATAATCTCTAGGTGAATGAAATAATCTGCCGAACTGAAGGATATGGAGTTTAAAAACGATGCCACCACAAGAACGAAGAAAAATAACTGGAATAAGAAGATTCATGAATCTAGAGTGATAAGCGGAGGATCACTTCACTATTTTTCCCCAAAACGCTCGACATTTCATTCACGAATCTCAACAAACATAGTAAAACACGGGATGTTCAATTTTCAAACTCAATTCGAATCAAACACTAAAATACACGAGTCAAATTCGAAATTTATTAAATATCTAGTGGAAATTTTCTATAAGATAGGGAGGAGACAAACGAATAAGTATTGTAATAAAGTACTAAAGAGTGTCTTTAAATTTTTCAAAATCCAAAAATTATTTTAAAACAAAACAAAATAAATAAAATAATTTTTTTAATTAAAAAATGAGCTTGAGGAAAGTCCGATAGTGTGGTGGAAATACGTAAGTAAACACGTCAATTACTCGAACATACAGGAGTGACATTTCGGATGAAGATCCCTGTGGGATGCCGGCTGAGCGTGCGCATGCGCCAGAAGGCGTGCTCGCCGCGCAGGCCGTGGCTCAGCCGCGTGGCGCGGCGTGGCGTGGCGTGGCGCGGCGCGCCGGCTGGCTTGGTGGCGGCGGCGGAGGCGGCGCGGGCGGCGGCGCCGGGCCCGCCCGGGCGGTCCGGCCGGGACTACGCTAGTCAGCCCCGCTCCCAACAGCCAGTCGGGGACCGCGCGGCGCCGCGTCGCCGCACCGCTGCCAACTCAAACACGCCGCCGCGCCGCGCCGGCAGCTTCCCTCTCCGGCGCGGGTATTTTTTGACGGACAGCTGAAGCAAATGGAGAAATGGAACACGCGCGGAATGCACTATTAATAGCTTGTGGTTCTATGCTGCACGATTGAAGACGGTTGCATTAAAGTATCTTAGTAAAAAGTCGGTAAATTTATACGGCCAATTTAACTGCCTTTGTTCGCACATTTCCAAGTCAACGGCGAGGCTCACATTGCGGACCGAAGGCGAAAATTTCCGTCTTTTCTCCCTCAACCGGCAAGGACCACGGGCGGAGAATTCCGTCTAAGCATGCCACTCATTCATGAGACATTTGTTTTTGTTGCAGAAACTTTATGTCTCAACTAAGTTTACGCTAGCACTCTTAGATCCTTTCACAACCTCCCATACGCACTCTTTCAATAAGGTGAGTGCAGTTGAAACCTATTATATCGACATCCGCGTATTCAACACCGTACGAAAATGGCCGTAGGGTAGCTTTCCGAGGGGTTGGTGCATTATAAATATCCGTTGGTCCAGACAAACCAAAATATCGAAAACATTTTGAACAAAATTACAGATTCTTTAATAAACGAATCATTCGTTGTTTTTTTAAAAATATTTTTAAATGCACTTGTCACATTGCGATAAAAACTAACTTGACCTAATTTGAGGGCCCCTCAAATTCAGGATCGAATCTGGGCTCAGTGGAGTTGCATGTTACAGCTGCCAGGCGCGCCCGGGAACACAGGCGGGGGAGGGCGTGCCTTCGATTCGATCCGTTCCAGGATTTGAAGCGGTTCCCACTAATCGAAATATTCAGGTTTCGATGCGGGTTATTAATGCAAAGAGCGTGGCGGTAATTAAGACAGAAAGGTTCAGGGTTACGTTGGGGCCTTCATGGATTGAGTGCCGTCTACACACATACATAATCCACTTACATAATAAGCTCCCGGCAAAATAATTTAATATAATTATTAGACGGTAAGTTAATTTAACTCAACTATAAATTCTATAAATTCTTATAATACATGTTTCGAATATTACTGATTTGTAATTCAAGCTCAACAATTTTTATTTCACCAAGCATTTTACGTTAATTTCATGAAACCCGTTCAACATGCAACATTTACTACTCCAATTTTTAAAAAAAAAAATGTATCACATTTTACTTAAACAGTGTTCAGAAAGACGTCGCTCCCGTTTTTACCTTGCGTCTTCTTCCACTTCATCTCGCCCTTTCATCGTCATCGTTACGTCGCAATCAATTTAATGGTTCGATCAAGTTTTTTTTTCTTGATCAGTATATTTTTCTTCATTTGATTTGCTTTATAATTCGCTTTATTATTTCGATTTCATTCCATTTTCCCTGCTCGGCGTCCGCACAAATGTTTTCCCCGATCGCTTCGTCTCCGCCGTTCGAGCGCCGCTGGCAGGAGCTCAAATCAGACGCAGGACGAGCAGCCGCCGCCGCCGCCGCCGCCGCCGCCGCCTTGTCCTCCCGCGCGCGTAAACGAAACGCGAGATTCACCACCGGCAGATGGCTCAGAACGCCTCGCCCTGCTCCAACACCTCGCTCCTGGGGGCTCGTGCGTGTTTACTGGGCGATATTTACGAGGATCGGAGCGTACCAGTGAACGAAAGATACAGAATCAGAAACGTTTAAATTTAAAATGTTCAAAAAAAAAGGAAGGTACTGTGTATTACGCTTGGTAGCAATCGAATGTTATTTGACATAAACACAATATTACAGCAGTTAAGGATAATTTAAATTGGAATGACTCTTTGCGATAAAGCTATTTTCAAAAAGATGAAAAATAATATTTAAAGAATCAAATGACTATAAATACGAACCGTTTTTAAGATGTGATTCTTTGGGTTTTTGACGACTGACCGACTCGTTTCCTTAGTGCTCCACTCGAGGGATACGGGGCATTCTCCATAAATTAAAATTACGAGATTTCGTTATGTGAGCGTGAATTAAATATACGAGTGTACAACGTTGAGACACTACTTTTCTGAATTTCTTTTGCATTTCTGAATGACTAACGCCACTAGACGGATGTTGACATCCACGAACTCTGAAATAAACGTGTCCGTCATCTGGCAATCTTATAGAAAGTCTAATGAGGTGAACAAGAGGAAGATGAGAAAAAAATACGAAGGCATAAATATGAACGACGCTGAAGACGACATTCACCGTACGACAAAGGGGTGAAGCGACGCTGAAGCAGCAGCCAGACGAGGGGTTCGTTGAGAAGAAGAGGGCTGGGGCTCGGGGGTGGCGTCCGCGGCGGAGCGGGCGACAACGGCACGCCGCCGTTGTCCCCGGCCGCACGGCGCGGGAGAAAGTCCCCGATGAAAAATGCCGAAAAAGAGAGAAGTCAGACGACGGGGCAGCAAAGGGGCTGCGACGGGGCGGGGCGGGGCGAGCGGGCGGGCGGGCGGGCGGGCGGGCGGTCTCCGGGCGATCGCATCGCCCTCGTAAATCACGCGTCGCCCTCTCGCCCGCGCCCACCCGCCCGCACGACCGCCCGACCCCCCGCCCAAGCCCCGGGGCCTTGATCGCGCGGGTGGACGGGGGTTGTGGCGGGGGACGAGTGGGCGGGTGGCAGGCACGGAACGGACAGGAGGAGGCCGAGGGCGAGGGAGGCGGGGAGGGGCGGGGCGAGGTGAGGGAGAGGGTTGGGTGTGCGCAATGTGAACGGGCGGGTAGGCGAGTGGGTGGAGTGGAGGCGGGACGGGCGGACTGGCGAGGCGGTGGCAGTCATGCGGGATGGCGGGGAGCGGGCGGGGCGAGGGGCTTGCGGGCGGCGAGATGAGAGTGGAGACGGGCGGGTGGAGACGGGCGGGTGGAGACGGGCGGGTGGAGACGGGCGGGTGGAGACGGGCGGGTGGAGTGGGGGCGGGGATGGGCGGGCGAGGTGGTGGCTGTCAAGCAGAGTGCTGGAGGGAGGGCGGGGTGCTGGAGGGAGCGGGCGGACGGGAGCGCGGGCGGACGGGAGCGCGGGCGGACGGGAGCGCGGGCGGACGGGAGCGCGGGCGGACGGGAGCGCGGGCGGACGGGAGCGCGGGCGGACGGGAGCGCGGGCGGACGGGAGCGCGGGCGGACGGGAGCGGTCGGGCGGGAGCGGGGACAGGCAACGGGGTCGGTGAGGAAGAGAAGGCTCGCCGCCGCCTTTCACGTTCCGAATCCACGTTCTCGCACTAAGCAATAAATAATCCGCATGATAACCAACAGAGAGTTCCGTTTGAGGGTTGTCAGAGAGGTAAAAGTAAGTTGTGCGGCCGACGATTCACGAGCTGCAGAACAAGTGGAAACTGTTCGATCGAAATCTACGACCGGACAGAGGTGCATTGGCAACGCCACGCTTACAGAAATGCGAAAGATATACGAGCATGACCCACATGTTCAAATATTATGATTCTCAAGGAACGAAGGAACGACTTGTGGTAATATTGCAGCCAGTAGAATAACAGCAACTTGCCGAGGAAATACTATAAAATTACTGAAAATTGATGTGAAGCCCGTAGAACGAGCGTCGGTCGATAAATTGTGCGGCGTGAGATGATCATGAGCAAACATCAATGCAACTTCTGTCAATTACTTGATTTTGAATGAGCAAAAAATATATTACGGAAAACTCTGAAATAAATATTATTGATATGATTAAGAAAAAAGCACACAATGCAGAATTCTGTGAACGGTGAAATTCGAACATTGGATGCAACGTTACCGAGATCCCCGTGTATTCACATGATATTTTAAGTGAGAAAAACTTTATCTTATTTGCATAAAATGGCATTCCGGACACATAAATGCTGTTCCTAGTCAGTGCAGTCTAGTACGTTCCTAGTAGTATGTATCAAACAATCCTTTTGTCTAAAGAATCGAAGTAAAAGGCAGTAAAAAAGTTTATCATATCGAAATTCATCTATATCCAAATATCATTACAATGCTTGATCGGGCTATGCCATACATAAGCGTCATGTGTCATCAGTTTTTACTAAACTACCAACAGAAAATGATGTATGTATATTTTTGGCAGTAAACGCCACGTGCGTAGATTAATAGTGGATAAGTGCGGTGTTCCCCATGTACATTCGATGCACGCCGCACCGAGGTGTCGTCGGCAGCCCTGGGCCGCGCCATCCCCGGCGGCTGCAGCGCTGCTCCTCGCCGGCGCCCGCTCCCCCGCGCGAACAGAGCGTCTTTCTCCGCGTGCCGCGGCCGCGACCGCCGGCGCAGACAAGCGTGGCTAAAGAGGTGCTTGATCCGCGTGGCTTTGCGTCGCACCGCGCCGCATCGCCCGCCCCGCCCCGCTCCGCCCCGCTCCGCCCCGCTCCGCCCCGCTCCGCCCCGCTCCGCCACGCCCCGCCCGGTCCCGCCCCGTCCCGCCCCGCGCCGTCCCGCTCCGCGCCGCCCCGCTCCGTGCCGACCCGCTCCGTGCCGCCCCGCTCCGTGCCGCCCCGCGCCGCCCCGCTCCGCGCCGCCCCGCTCCGCGCCGCCCCGCTCCGCGCCGCCCAGCTCCGCACCACCCCGCTCCACGCCACCCCGCCCCGCTTCACCCCGCTCCCCGCTGCCCCGCCCCACGCTGCCTCGCTCCGCGCCTCCCCATAACGACGCACGCCCTCTGCCCCACCCAGATCGCTCCGCTCCAAGCCGCCCCGCTCCGCGCCACCTCACTCCTTGCCTCACCGCCTCACGCTGATCCGCGCCAGACCACCCCATCCAAACCGCCTCGCGCCGTCCCACATCGCCCTGCGCCGCCCTCGACTTCCTCCCCAGTTCGTCCCACGCTCACCTGCCAACCTCACTCCGTCCCACTTCCCCCTGTCCCACCACGCGCTCGTCCCGCCCACCACGTCCTCCCTCCGTCCAGTCCGCCCCACACCCGCCCCTAATCGCCACGCCCCGCCCCGCCCCGCCCCGCCCCTCGCGGCCCCGAACAGTCAACACTCGCCAAGCGCGCCCCGCTCCTCTCCTCCCGCACAGGCCGCGTGTCTCAAAGCCTCGTTCCCAAGGCGTCATCCCGCCGCTCAAAGCCCCACATTCACGGCGCGCGAGGCCGCGCATTTTCCTCCGCGTGCCCACGTGCGCGCCGCGCTGCGGCCGCAAAGGGAATTTCTCACCGCGCGTTTGAACATTGTCATCGGGACGACTGGGTGGATGATAAATTATACGAGTAAAACACGCGACTGGATGCTTTTGGTTGAATTTCTTTTGACGATATTCACGTTTTGATATTTAAGCTGAAACGAGATAAAGAAGAAATGGAAATTTGGTCATGAACGTCAGGTGATAAGAGTTTGGAATTCGATAAACATGATCATGGAAGAAAAATGTAACGGGGGGGGGTGTACTCAACGATTATCGGAAGTTGATAACGTTAGGGATTTACTGATTGAAAGCAACGAAACTGGAGTAAGTTCAGCCTCAAACATCACGTATGTAAATTATTTTATTTGTTTATTACATAGGTACTTTAATACGACAAAATAGATGGAATACATATATATTCGGAGGTAAATTTTTATTGGCAATGAACTCACCACAGAAGACCAACCCATCTGAACTTCATGATCATTCGAGTGAATTAAATATAAACAGAGAGTGACGTGAAGTTTCCTTTCTTCGTACGTACATTGTCATATTCACAATGACATATTGTCATTTCCCCGAAAGTATGAATACTGTATATCAGCGTGAATGGAATCATGATTGACATGCAAAGCTTTTACATTCCACGGATGAATTCGTGCTTCGCCATTGGACGCACGTCGTTCAGAAGATTCTCGATTACAAAATGCACACATCTGGACGACTCGCTAAAGGGGAAACGTTCTTACGAGAATCGAAAGCCCAGACCAAAAGGAGCGCGGCAACAAAAAACAGTACACGAGAACCTGCTCTCAGTACAACCATAGTATTGGTAGCTGAGCATTTTAACCTCCCATCCGTGAGCTGCAGCCATGAAGACCTCTCCGCATCCACGACGAACAAACAATCAATCGATTGAAACCTCAATTTCCTCCCACCAGCCTCGCCCTCTCCGTCTCTCTCTCGGCGAGGTCTGCGCGTGCTGCGCGGAGCGGAGCGGGGCCGGGCCGGCGCGCGCACACCCCTGCGCAGATAGCATCGCGGCGCGCTCTCCATCAGCCGCAAATGACGGGGTCGGTTTACTCGGGGCGGCGGCGGCGGAGCAGGCTGCGGAGGCGGCGGAGGAGGAGGTAGAGGGCGGAGGCCGCGGGGAAAGAAAGCGGCTGCGGAGGCGGCAGCGACGGAGAAGGCGGAGGATGTGCAGAAGACGGAGGAGGTGGAGAAGGCGGAGGAGGTGGAGAAGGCGGAGGAGGTGGAGAAGGCGGAGAAGGCGGTGGTGATGGAGAAGACAGAGGCGGCCGTGAAAGTGGCGGAGGAGGTGGAGAAGGCGGAGGAGGCGAAGGTAGAGGAGTAATGGATGGAAGAAGACGTGGGCGGTAGAGAAGAAGACGGAGGTGAAAAAGATGGAGAAGGCGGACGCGAAGATATCGAAAAAGGCGGTTGCGGCGGAAGTGGGGGCAAGGTGGAGACGAAGACGAAGGCAGTGGAGATGAAGTTGGAGATGGTGGAGACCGACATGAACATGGACGCGGAGATTGGGCAGAAGCGTGCGGCGAAGGCAAAATCGGCGAAGGACGAAAGAGGAGATGGGGGAGGACGAAGAGAAGACGACGATAGGAAGGAGAATCAGGAGCGGAGAGGGTCGGAAAGGAGGTAGTGAAAGCGTTTTTGGAGGAGCTGAGAGGGCGCTGGCAACGAGGGGAAGAAGGGGGGAATGCCGAGGGGGAGGCGGAGAAGACGCAGATGACGGCAATGAAAACGATGAAGGGGGCGGAGGCGAACGGGAAGAACGAGTGTGAGACAAGACGGATAAGGACGGCGGAGAGGGCGGTGGAGGCGACATCGGTGAAAATCGCGACGGAGGAGGTGGAACAGGGATGGTGCGGCGGCGAAGACAGAGGTTGAGGTCTGGCAGAGGCGAATTGGGAGGAACAGGGTCGGCGAAGACGGATGCGGAAGGGACAGCGAGGCGGAGAAGGAGGCGGCGGGGTGGGGGCGGTGCGGTGGGGGCGGCACACATGCGAGCGTGTGTTTGCGCGCGGGGGGCTCGAGGCGCCCAACCGGCCGGGTCAAGGGTCACGGCCCGCCCGCGAGGGTGCGCCGATGCACCCACGCCCACTCGCGGTGTGGCGGTGCTCGGCGGTGCCGGGTGGGGGCGCCGTGATGAAGTGGTGTGCGATTCGCTCGCAGATGCGATGCGCGCTTTGCCGCCCGGGTCGGATTGCCCGCTCCCAATGGCCCGGCCCTTCCGACCGGCCGCTGGCCACGCGGGTGGGTTGGAGGTAGTTGAGGACTGTTTGGCGGTATGATGGCACGTTCGTCAAACGCTTTTGAGATGATGGGGCCACACGGGCCCATCTCGTTGGTCGAAAATTCTTCTCATGAGCAAAAGACATAGAAAACCTCTGAAGCCTAGCGTTGAAATAAAAAAAAATACACGCTCTCATAATCACTACTAATGATTTGAAAATGCTCACACCTTTTTTCATAAAGCGTCATATTTGGAATGTACGAACTCTCACTGGCACTCCCGCCGAGTAAGGAGTGCCTTCACAATCATCATGAAGGCAATCAATCGCATCTTTGAACCATCCTTGTGTAAGATCTGTAAATATCATCGTATTCTCAAAACAACTTTAAATGTCCAAATATATTTGGGGTCCCTTAACATGTCGTTTTAAAAATACGTTGGATCAACAGTTCTCCCTTTTCAATGTTAAACCTGTGAGCAATGGTAATTCAACACTCTGGGGAAAGGGAATTTCCTGCTATCTAACACTTTAACTTTACACATTATCAAATAATTCAAACTATGTGACTTCGCAGTATCTTTCTCAGAACGTCACGACATTCCATTGCTTTCGCACGCCACCGAACCGCTGAGCCCACTCTTTCACAGCGGCCAGATGGTGACGTGTCAGGCGACCCTGAGGTGCCGGTGGCTCACATGGCGGCGCCTTCAGGAAACTTCGGGGCGTTCGTTGTTGTTCGCGCCACCTCTTGTCCCGACGACACCACCGCCACACACACACCAACCTTGTTCCTGCTCCTGTTGTCCACAGCTACCTCCTCGGCGATCATCACCACATTCACTCAATCACCTCCATCGACCATCGCTCACGTGTGTGCCGTCTCCGCCGCTCCCTCCGCCTTTGCCATCTCTACATTCGTATGAACCACCTCCGAAGCCATCGCGCCGTCACCATCACTTGAATGGCCTGGGTGCCATCGTCGCCACAGCTACTGTTTCCACAACTATCTGGACTTCCTCCGCTGACGAAGTCGTCACTACTCCGGTCTCCACCGTCTTCTCCTTCTTCACCGTTTCTTCCTCTATCTCCCCCGTCTTCTCCACCGACTGTGTCACCGCCATCTCCCCCTTTTTCGCTACCTCTGCCTCCTCCATCTCCTTTTCGATCTCAACCTCCTCCTCCACCACCATCCTTCCCACCGTTTTGCCCGTTGCCTCTGCCTCCTCCGTCTCCTCCATCTCCTTCGCCATCCCAACCTCCTCCTCCACCACCATCCTTCCCCTTCCCCACCCGTGCCGTCACTGCCATTGCCGCCCTCCTTGCGCCGCCACGGCCGATGAGCTGCTAACGGCGCGCGCACGTGGCTCACACGTGGTCTCCCCTCGCCGAGGGTGGAGGGGCGAGGGGGAGGGCGTCGTTGGCGACGCTGCGGGCGGCCGCGTCGCCGGAGGGCGGTTGCGACGACACAGTGATGGAAGGAGGGCAGATGCACAGATTTATTGTCTTGGGGAAAACCGGGAGACCCACAAGGTCGATTTCGTGGCGCCCCAGAGAGAAAGGACCCAACTGAATGCGAATGATAATTATCATTTCGATTATAAACCGAAAAAAATAACTCTACTTCGTGGTTCCTCCAGCAGTGGTGAATTTTAGAGTGAGAAAAACGACCAGTAAATGGTTGCATCAGTGCATATAATTGCGAATGGACAACTACGACTCCGTAGGTAGGAGATCAAATTGTACGTGTCTCAGTCTTCTTTAATAATAACTAGATCCCAAGGAATTTTAGTGCGACGAAAATTCTGCAGTAGGTGGCCGATGCTCTGATTACTCATTTGTATCAGTTCTGGGTGAATTGTTGGTTCCTGCTCGTGGATCATCTGGATCAGCCAAAGAATCGAGACTGCACCAGCATGTCAATGTTGAAGTAATTCAACGTTTAGAAACCAAAACCAGCTAAACAGGGTTCCGAAAACGAAGCACGTGAATTAGCATCGGACAGGTTGCAGATTTGTTTCCAAACAATATAATAGAAATTCATATGATACCGTGTTAAACGGTATTTTAACCTATTTTAAAAATATATGTTAATTGTCGTTTGGTAACTCGTGACTAGATTAAATGTGTGACGTCTCGGAGTAAAGAATAGGAATAAAGAATAAAAGTTCTGATAAAATTGCTGGATTCAGCTGATAAGCCTCGCCTTCTCGAGATCATTCCGTTTTCGTCTCGGCAAAAATTCTATACTCCAGTGTAAACCGTGAAGTCGGTTAAATTCTTAGAAGTAGAAGATGTCTACCCAACGATGCGTAAACCTCAATGCAAAGTAAAAAGCAAAATTCCACAAAGCTCTTCAATAAAATGTGTTCAGTACTTACGAACAGGTCTGACGATGAGGTGTCAGTTAACTTACCTGAAACAAAACATAAAATCCTTGAATGAAACCCATGGATAAAAAATTCAATGAAATAATAAAGAAATAAAATGATCAATATTACGATAAAGCATTAACAAAAGAATTAATTAATAATTTACCAAATAAGACTGATATGAAAAATCGCTAAGAATTATGTCCTGGCCTGTTGTGACATCTGTAAGACTAATGTGCGTCGTGCTTAATCGCGCTTATCGTAAGAAAATTACCTAAAACACGAGAAAATTGCATGTTGTGGAGTGAAAAGATTCACCGCATTCAGCTTGCATTCTAGCTTTAAAAATCTTTGAAGTCGTTGATTCCAGTATACAGCTATTTGAAGCGTAAAAACAGATTCCAAGAAACGCTAACAACGTGAAATATGATGAACGAGCTTGTCTTCACGAGAATAAAACGTATCAGAGCCATCAGAGCAATTAAACTGACAAACGTCTTTCGTGTGCAATTGCCATAGTCATGAAACTGTTTTTGTGTCTTAGGGTGAAGGCGGTTAATAACATAACGTTGTAAGCTTGAGTTGGTTCGGTTACAAGCTATAATTACGTGTCAGATAGCGTGCATGGCTAAAAGAACGAAACAATTAAAGACTTTAACACAGACGTTTCACGACAACGATGATTCTTTCGTTGAATGGGAATAATCAGAGGAGTGCGTTCACATAGTGGTCATGGGTTCAAATCCGGCTTCGGGCGGAGGAGTTCCGGCGGGCAAAAAATCCTGCGTGCCATGACAGGCTTTGGCATGTACTCGAAACCTCGAAGTTGTCGAGCAAAATTAAGCATCTCACAATTCCCGGCCTAATTACTCTTAGATCCCAGTTCACTCAGTCAGGGAATAACACAAGTAATGACTAAATATAAAAGAGTCTGCGTTTGCACGTTTACGAATATAGGAGTTGAAAATTATTTGGTAGGTACAGTACGCAGCTCGGATGGTGTTAAATTCGAAAATCCCCGGCAACAGTCCACGTCGAGGGAGGACCAATCCGAACACAAATACAACCATGCCCGAAGCGGGACTCGAACCCGCGACCCTTCGGTCCGAGAACACTACGACGGTACTGCCTTAGCGATCTTGGCCACTGGGCAGACTCCGCGTACTATTGTTAACTTCCAAGTTTTTAAAGTTTCGTATTCATATGGCAGCGAATTGAGGGAGGGTACATTTTCGAGACAGAGATAAACAAAAAGAAGGAAACAAAGACTAGAACGAAACCAAACTGAAGATTAATAATGATTTTTTCTTCCCAAAGTAATTTGTTCCCAAATCACTTTTGATCCTGAAAATACCAAACATTGAAATTTCTGAAGTTTATAAAATTATTTGAAATTCTGTTAGCCAGTTATGAAAAACCAATTTAATTGTTTAGAATTCTGTGAAATGAAAGGGTAATATTGAGATTGGTATTCAGTGTAACGTAACAAAACACGAAATCTCACAAATCATCGAAGATGATACACTGGAACAAAACACAAACACAATGGCTATGAGTGTATTCAGTTGTAAGATCAGTTCCTAACAATAATTACGAATGGTGTTTGCAATTTTTTTTTTTATATTTGGAATTAAAAACACGTTCACGTTCCCGTTCCCGTTCCCATTGTACGACTTCCCACTACATACTTAGAGGGTACGAGTATTAATGTCTAGTATAGTCTACTTTTAATACTTTTTAAAATTTCGTCATGTGTTCAGTTTTCATTAATGGGTCGCTTCAGTAGGGAAAGGCGTGATTTTTACCATGTAATTTTGTACTGCCGCAGCAGATATGCAATGATTTCACTGAGTTTTCCGCGACTGTAATCCAGTGGATTTTTCAGTGGTGAAAATTATTTGTGTGCACACGAATGAGAAAGACAATGATAGATGAGTGGGCAGTACACGTTTTTATACAGGAGAAATATCAAAGTTTGCATATGAAAAGATAGTGACCGTTCTATGAAGTTACAAATAATGGATTTTGAAACTATCCTGTAGAAACATTACTACAGATTTTGTTTTGAAGTTAGAAATATAATTCTAGTTAAAAATTGACAATTTCATTATGTATAGAGTACATGTCACACAATCAGATTAAGAGAAAGGAAGTCTTCATATGAATTTCAAAATTAGTGTCCACAAACATATCATTCGAATCTATGCATATAGTTCTCATAAAAGTATTACTCTTGCAATTTATTGTTTAGAATTAATTTTAAAGTTACTAATTCAACATATTTTTAACAAATATTTAATTCGACTCCATGCTTGTTGTGTTAAAGAATATTGGAATCTCATGCGTGTTGTTTGGAACTGATTTCATGTGATAGTTGTTAAATCAACACAAACATGAGTAATGAAGAAAATGAAAATTCTTTTATTTCGATATCCAAATTTATAGAAAGAAGTCAAAATACGTATTCTAAGACATAAGATCGATATTTACAATGTTTTGAAAAGCACTAATTTTGCAGAATCTAATTAGTTTGACACGAAAAGAATCTCAACCAACGCCACTAACGGATCTCTCAAGTCGGTTGCATGAATGAAACCCGTCGAAGAGTTTCTTCAACCAACGAGCACCATTCGCTAGCGTGGCAACTCTCTTAGCTGCTGTTAATTAGGAACGCATTGTTTTTATTTGAAAACAAAAAAATAAGCGAGAGGACCCAAGGTAGACACCAACGAAATTACAACGTTTGATTTATTTCTTTCTGCACATGCGCGACCACGAAAAAAAAACGGGCTTTCATCCCGGGCACCAATCGGCAAGTCATTTTCTGCTTGTAAGACGGCGGAGGCGATTCAGGCAGAAACAGGCGCGAGACGAATTGGGATTCGGTGTGACCGCATCCTAATTGAACACCACCGCAGACACCGCAGCAGCAGCGCTCAACGGGAGCAGCGGCGGCCTCTGGAAACGAAGACCTTCCTCCTCTTGAAGAGTCGACAAAGTGAACAGGCGACGAAAGACAACTTTCTTCGCTACCAGTGCAATGATTGAAACTTTTGTTTGGTTTTGAAATGCCTTCCAAGTTTGATCCATTGGTGCTCCTCCGAAGTGGGCTGTCTTTTCATTGGCACCCTGGTTCCAGCATTGCCCACTATGGTAGCAGCACTGTCGGATACTCTCGAATATTTTCCACAAGGCAGCGCCAACACAATGGTCTCCATAACATTTACCCATGACTTGAGGCGCTCCCCGGGTAACGGAAAAGGGCGTTTGATTTGGGCGGGATGGATTTTATTTTCCCGGTCACTGAGTTTATATACCGCAAGTAGATTTCCTGCCCTTCGAAAATCTAGCCTCCTCCGCTGGGACCGATCTCGCCGTCTAAGGTTTCAGAGCCCAGGAAGATTTAAAAAAACTCATCCATCGAGGTGTACGCTACGAAAAAAAACTATTTGTAATCAGCAATTAGATTCGCAATCTAATTTATTCCGTACTGATGTATACGATTCGATACCTTTGAAATCCTCGGTATCCTTTTAGTAGGATCGATATCGATACACCAAACCTCGACAACAAAATACCCATACCATGAGCGTTGGGGTACTGCAATATCTCAAAAAGTTCGGGGCGGCTTTATCATTGGCAGAGGTGACTAATGCTGTCGCGAGCCCTCCCAATTGAAACAACAGATTGATTACAAATTACAAATCTATTTTATTTCTATTTTACATTTCTATTTACCATTTCTTGCAGAGCGCTACTACGAAGTTGGTTTGAATGTAACGATTCAACAACATCGATACTAACGACAGTAAAATAAAACTTTAAGGTATCCAAGGCGGCAGCGATCACTTCTCCGCTTCTTATTGCAGTTTTGGTGTCGATACAACGTTATTAACTACTTTACCACCACAACGCCGTTTCTTGGAATATGTAAAAGAAAACATTGATACAGTAAGTAACGAAAGTATGTGAACGTTCGTAGTTGTCGGTGGCGGCGGCGGCGGCGGCGGCGGCGGTGGCAGTGTTGGTTTTTGCCGGTGCCAGCGCTCGCAGTGGTCCTTTTGGCTCCGCCGCCGCCGCCGCCGCCTCCGAGCTCCCAATTTACAACGATACCTGCTGTTTCCATTACAAAGGACATCATCAGCGTTTGCGGGGTATGCCCGCCTCCAAGCAGCGGGCGCAGGGCGGCGCGACTCCTCTCCACTCATTCTTTTGTCTCTTTCAAAAAATTGACTCGCGGGCCGTTTTTTTATACTTTTATTTTTTGGGGGGCGTTTGTTTTGGTGTCCGGCCGGCGCGCTGGACAACGGGAGGGCGAGCGACCGGGCAAAAACGACGCGCCGGCTTGACGCCGGGGGAGGCGGGGGCGGGGGGCGGGGGACGGGGAGCGGTGGGGAATGGAGATGTGCCCTGGCGGTGATGGGCGCCGCCGCCACTGAGGCCGTCGCTCGCTCGGTGCGCCCGCGACAAAGTAAACAATTTGCGCCCGCCGCCACCGCCTCCGCCAGGGCCTCCGCCTCCGCCTCCGCCACCGCCTCCGCACCCGTCCTCGTCCCCGCCTCCGCACCCGTCCTCGTCCCCGCCTCCGCACCCGTCTCCGCCTCCGCCTACGCCCCCGTCCTCGTCACCGCCAGCACCACCACCGCCTGCGCCAGCACCACCACCGCCTGCGCCAGCACCACCACCGCCTGCGCCAGCACCACCACCGCCTGCGCCAGCACCACCACCGCCTGCGCCAGCACCACCACCGCCTGCGCCAGCACCACCTTCGCCTCCGCCAGCACCACCTTCACCTCCGTCAGCACCACCTTCGCCTCCGCCAGCACCACCTTCGCCTCCGCCAGCACCACCTTCGCCTCCACCTCCGCCAGCACCACCTTCGCCTCCCCCTCCGCCTCCACCTCCGCCAGCACCACCTTCGCCTCCACCTCCGCCACCACCGCCACCGCCGCCACGGTCCCCGCCACCGCCTCCGCACCCGTCCCCGCCTCTGCCCCGCCACGGCCCTCGCCCCCGCCGCGGACAAAGACGCACCGCGCGGAGCAGAGGAGGAGGCGGGCCGGGCCGGGCTGGGCCGAGCGAGGGCATCGAGCTGCGCCGGACGGGCAGTTTTTCGGCGGTGGCGGAAAGCGAAGTTCGCTGCGTTCTGCGAAGAATCGTCAACAGTTTTTCCTTCGCTCGTTTCTGCAGAATGCCAACTTCATTTTGTTCCGGAATATTCGCAGACGTCATTCTGAGGAGAAGAATATGAAGTGGCTGTATGTGCGCATTACATCTGACCTGACCTGATCTGATGAGCCTAATGCGACGTTCGCTGCCTTCTGTAAATAACCAGAAGTATGTGTCTGTAAAATACCAATTACATTTTACCACCAAATATTTTATAGAATTATTCGCTGGAGCAAAAAATGAAATATTTCAGCGATATGATAAGCGCATGTGCCAATTATTGCCTTATTAGTTAGAGCGTTTTATTTGAGGGAGATTTAATATGGAAGAGAAAAAGTGAACAGGTTTCTCAGACGAGCCAGACGTAAAATTCGCAACGTGCAGCGAAGAACACTACGAGGTTTTTTCTCAGCATGTTTCGGTAGAATGTTTTTGTATTGTTTTTCATATTTTATGCAACTTGATATTTCCTCGAATAGAATACCAAATACTTTTGATGGTATTATTGTACAAACGCTTGATTTTTTCTTAAGAGAGAAATTTTCTATCTGATTGATTTATTGATTGACCTTTCCGTTCCCGTCAACTTCTAATCATTAATCCTGTTAGATTAGTGAATGTTTTGTCGAAGGAGGCGGTAGTGATTCCTTGCTAGCTGAATGATGAAATACGGCGTCCACGAAAAACTACCCATCAGAGCAGCCGGCAACTAGAACTCTTCTCCAGGCAGCGTCTGTATCTGACCTCTATAAAGCTAGTGTCGAAAATCATGCCACCGTCGGGAGTTGAACCCTAGGACTTCCCGGTCAGAGTTACTCTAGAGGCAGCGGTAATGCCGGCTCTGAGCTAAACTCAGCCAATAATTTCCAATCAGATTTCCTGTACGAAAGCAAAGATGTCATTAAAGACGTATTTTCAGCTTTCTTCCAGGGACTTTGAAGCAATAGACTTCATTTCATCACACGTTTTACGGGAATACTTCCGCGTAAATGCGATACTACTAACTTGTTTGGTTAACCTGCAATGGATGTTTTCCTGAAGAACTAACTTGAAGTTTGCAATGATACGATAATAAGATCCATATGGTTCTCTGGATGAATGTGGATTTTCAACGCGAGGGAATGAAAGGGACGTAGAGCATACAAACGAGCGTGAAACAGGAAATAACGGGCTTGATTGGCATGTATAAGACGGACTCTGTGCGCGTTGCATATAAGGAAATCACGTTCCCTTTACGATGGAAACACATTTAGCATACATCAGATCAACATACTTTACGTAACGCCACAAGTCAAGAACGCTGACGCAAATTGCACAAATAATGTCCGGGAATAAATAAGAAAAAACTAAACATGATAAGGAATGTGCTTAGAGATGCAACATTAACAGACAACACAAATCATATCCTTCAAAATTGTAATGTATTCGATGCACAGTGCATTAGAAAGTATTAAACGAAAGGAACTAATACACACTTATGGAATAGACAGGGATAACAGAAATATGCAACAGTCGATAATTCGACAGTGGCGAAGCGGGTAGAAAAGAGGAAACTAAAAGGTACGGGGCATAACGAAAGTAGAAGTGAGAAAAAGGGGGAAAAAGAGGGCACAATCAGAAACATCTTTGACGGAGACAATTGACTAGAAAATAATCAAAACACATAGAACTGCGAAAATTAAAATAGTAGACATTGGTAAGTACTTAATTTTATATTTTCGTCACCTTTTCCACACTGAAACGTTGCTGTTCTAGAAGAAAGCCTGCCTCCCATGAGAATACAAAACGACTACGAAGAGTCAGCCCCCGACTTACGAGAGGTCGACTGATGAGGATTTGGGATTACGAGCGTGGCTATCACTTCTAGAAAATCCAAACCAAACTCAAAGCATAACTTTGCATACTACTAAAAATACTATGCAAATATTGTTGCAGAAAACCATAAATTACTGTCTAGCTGAGTCAAACTCCTCACCTTCCGAATAGATCTTAAAGGAGTGAACTGCATATTTTGGCAATTTGTTTTTTATTTGTTCCTACATTTGTGAAAATCTCACTTCGTAAACGTCATTGTGTTTAAAGGAGCCAGTCATACAGTAGCTATTCCTATCGATTTTCAAGTGAATTCGCGATACCTATCTAGTAGGTCGCAGTCTCCTGGTGTTGTGGAAACGACACTGGAAAATACTGGAAGTTCGATGCTGATAAAAAGAGAACAAAACGCAAGACGGCCATTCAGCACCAAACAACGAGACATCGGGCAAGGAGGAAACAAAGAGAACGATGTGAGGAAGGTGACGGCGAGGGCTACATCGAACAACGGGGAAGAGCAATGCGACAAGGCGGGAATCAGCAAGGAAAACGACAAAGTAAGTACGCGGCAGAGAGCGATGAGGAGAAAGGCGAAAACTTTAGAACGAAGGCGGAACAATTCAAATGTCGAAGAGACACAGGAAGGCGATACATTACGGCAGGTTGGGGGAAGTGCGGAAACAGAAAATAGACGTAAAATGAACTCGTAACTGGAGTAACCATTTAAGCGTTTACTCACACTCGGTGTACGTTTTTGGATAAATCACATGAAATATTCGATTGCTATAGTATTCGCGATTAAATGGCACAATCTCATGGTGAAATGGAACGCGTCTGGCGAGGACGACGGGGGGGGGGGGTACGGCCGAGGAAATGGAGATTCAGGGCAAGTCGGAAAGGATCGGAAATATTAAAAAAAAAATTAATAGCGAGGCGGGAGGCACGAGAGAGATAAGGAGGTAAGGGCTGATGAAGAGGTGTGGTGAAAACGATAAGAGGCGACGCGGGATGAGATTTTGAAATGCAGGGACAGAACGAAAGAATATGGGGCGAGAGAGCAACGAGGGGCAGGACAAAGGCGAGGCGATGGCCAGGCAAGGAAGGCGGGGTGGGACGAGGCGAAGCACAACGAGGAGGAGAGAGAGGAGAGACAGGAGGAGAGAGAGGAGGAGAGACAGGAGGAGAGAGAGAGGAGGAGAGACCGGAGGAGAGAGAGAGGAGGAGAGACCGGAGGAGAGAGAGAGGAGGAGAGACAGGAGGAGAGAGAGAGGAGGAGAGACAGGAGGAGAGAGAGAGGAGGAGAGACAGGAGGAGAGAGAGAGAGAGGAGGAGAGAGGAGGAGAGAGAGAGAGAGAGGAGGAGACAGGAGGAGAGAGAGGAGGAGACAGGAGGAGAGAGAGGAGGAGACAGGAGGAGAGAGAGGAGGAGACAGGAGGAGAGAGAGGAGGAGACAGGAGGAGAGAGAGGAGGAGAGAGAAGGAGAGAGGAGGAGACAGGAGGAGAGAGGAGGAGAGAGGAGGAGACAGGAGGAGAGAGGAGGAGAGAGGAGAGGAGAGGAGAGACGAAAGGGGGCGAGGTTAAATAGCGCAAGAATAGGCGGGGAGAGGCCGGGCGTGGCGGTGTCAGGTGAGGCGTGGGGTGGCGGACGTAGTTTGGTTTGGGGCGGAGCGAGGCGAGACGAGACGAAGCGAAGCGGGGCGAGACGGGGCGAAATAAAGTAGGGTAAGGCGGGGTGGGGAGAGGACGGGCACGGCGGGGCAAGACCGAGAGTAGTGATGCGGGGTGTGGTGAGAGGAGGCGGCATGAAGCGGGGCGAGGCGTGTCGTGTCGGAGAAGACCGATTCGGTCAGCAGACGAAGGCCGCAGCGAGCCTCCTCTCTCCGCGCGGAGCTGGGCTGGGCTGGGCGGCGCGGCGCAGGCGAGCCGGCGGGGCCAGTTTTTGGGCTCATTCGTGCCATTCCTGCGCCGTGTCCTGGGCTGGCGCAGCCGCCGCCGCTGCCGCCTGAGCAAGACGTCAGCGCGTCCGCGGGGCCGACGTTTCAATAGCGCCCACCGGCGCCGCCCCGACGCCATCCCGCCCAGCCCCGCCCCTCCCCCGCCCCGCCCCGCGCCCGCCATTGCTAATGCGTGCGATGTCGCGCCTTTACGTCCCCGCGCCTCAAGGCCTCGACACGCGCATGCGCTGAATGCTAACGCGGAGACGCGCAAATGCGCGCTGGAAATCGGTATTGGTGCAGTAAAACGCTTCATGAGGTTTCGAGATGTCGGGAGTCAACTGGTTGGGTGCTTTCATCCAAGTGTCGTTGGATGATTGTATACGTGGATGACCGTCTTTACTCAAGGCAGCTACGGAAGAGTTAGAGGCGTTTGCTAGCCAAAAATATCATTTCATTTTCGAAAGTTTTACAAGACAAACCTCCCATTGTCCATAATCTTCTTAGAACGGGTGCTAATGTTCACGTCACATTTTAGGAGTGAATAAACTGGATATGAACTACATCCCTTCGTGATGTTTCGAAGATTCCTTTCAAATTACCAAAAAATGACAAAAGAAATTAATTTTCCCAAATAATGGAGTGGCCTGCTTTTCATAACAATATGCCCCACATGCCTAGTTGTTGCAGTCAAATGTGTGCGTGGTGTAAAACACTCACAATATCATTGGATGAGATGTGTATTGTTATTAACGTCAACAAGTTTATTTTAGGATACACAAGAAAGGAATACTATTCGTTAGTGTCTGAAAATAAAGAAGTTGCAAAATATTTGAAAATGATGTTTTTTACATGTCTGGATTTATTTGCACCATTCAGATGTTGAACACGACTCATAAAATCGTGGAGAAATTACTTTCTGTAATTAGAGGCATTGAATTGTCTTTCGAAATGCGAAATTCAGGATTTATCAATATAGAAAGATCTCCACGAGTAAAATTACCAACCAAACTACACCACAATTTAAAAGAGAACCTAGTATGAAGGTGAGTCTCTCAGTGGCCCATTGAAAACGGAAAAAAACACCACAATCGCTCTCTTTGCTTCGAAACGCAATAGAACCCCACATTCAGTCCTCACAACGGTCGACTTAAATTACTACATTTTTTGGGTAATATAACTATTAGTACCATGATAAAGTTTAACGACTATTATTATTATTATTATTCCAGCAGTGTAGTACAGAGCCCGTTTTCCTGTTGGCTTTTCCGGCGGCACGCCCGCAGCTTCCCGTCGCCCTCCGCGTCGAATCCTAATCCGCGGCGTCCTCGCGCACTCCATTTCCGATGCAGCGCTCGCTGCAGCGACGCCGCTTTACGCGGTCTGCGTGCCTGGATGGCCTTTATTGGGGCGGCTTCCGTGCATGGTGCGGCGCGCGCCGGCCACCGCCGCCGCCGCCATCGCCATCCCCATCGCCGCTGCGCATAGACGCCGACACCACCACCACCACCACCGCCATCGCCATCGTCACCTCCGCTGCCGCCCAAATCGCGACCGCCATCGCCACCGCCATCGTCACCGCCATCGTCACCGCCATCGTCACCGCCATCGTCACCGCCATCGTCACCGCCATCGTCACCGCCATCGTCACCGCCATCGTCACCGCCATCGTCACCGCCATCGTCACCACCATCGTCACCACCATCGTCACCGCCATCGTCACCGCCATCGTCACCGCCATCGTCACCACCTGCGCCCCCGCCTTCGCCATCGTCACCACCTCCGCCACCGCCTTCGCCATTGTCACCACCACCGCCGCAATCGCGACCGCCATTGCCACCGTCACCGCCATCTTCATCACCAACGTCGCCACTTCCACCGTCATCGCCATTGTCACCACCACTACCACCGCCGCCGCTGCCATCGTCACCCTCACAGCCGCCGCCATCGCGCTGCCGCCACCACACGGTGACCAGCACAGCCACCGCCGCCACGGCGCCGCCGCTTAGAGGACCATTCGGATGCGGCGGCGGTGAAAGGCGCAGTGGCGGAGGCGGTGACGCGCGTCACGCGCCGCGACGCGACGCGCCGCGCGCGCCCGTGCGCTTTACGAGGCGTTCGAGGCCGCTGGGGGCGCGGCCGAGGGCACGTGGCAGGCGGAGCAAAAACATTTCTTCTTTCAACGTCTGCTCTTCAATGGTCCTTTCAATCATTTAGCCGCAGAAATATGGACAGTCAAGTACTTTAACCAACACCGAGCATTTTGAACAAATTTCACAAGGACCTCACAAATTCTTTAGATGAGATGGTTATTATTCTTCGCAATTCGTTCATATTATGCTCAAGGATCAGTTTCGTCGAATATTCTAGCAAATATGTTATAGAGAATGATGAGAAAAGAAGTTCCACATGTGAATCGTAAGTACATTGATTTCAAGAGCAATATGTATTTATCGTTAACTAAGATTAATTAATACACCGTGAGTGGATCTACAGGAGAATACGATTGACTGTTTAAACTCGTGGTTACAACTTGGATTGTTCTTAGAGGAAAACTGAAGTTCTGATAAATCCCTTACAATGGTGCAAAGGTTGTCAAAATAGTGCACAAAACAAAATCTTACTCATTTCACGAGTCAATCGTTCCATCATCATCAGACGAAGACCAGGACTCATGACCTGAGTCTCGCCACGTAAAGTAAGGCATCAATTCAATTCCTTTCACTTTATATCAGTTTCTTTCCAGCTCCCTTCACTATCAATGACACGCACTCGGCCAACGCACATGTTTCACATCCAGGCGTAATGAGCGCGTACTCCTCACGTCCACCTGCGTGCGCGACCAGCCCTGGCACGGCCCGCGCCCCGCCGGGCCAGCGCCCCGCGATCTATAAATTGCTAGTAAATATCGCATAATTTACTTGTAGCTCGTATATCAGCGGCGGCGCGCATTAACGTCGGGGCTGTCGGCTCGAATGCTGCGGCGTACAATCTAAATTCCATGGGCGCAGAGAAAATACCCGTTAACAACGCGCTGCCGCCGCCGCCGTCCAGAGGCCTCTGACGCCATTATCGAGGCGACGCGACAAAGGAGCCCGCCGGCTACGCTTCGTAGCGCCCGGATTTTTGTCTCCGGCCGTCGCCTCCCGCCCCGCCCTGCCCCGCCACCGCAGTCGTCGTATCCATTGCCTTTGCAGACGCCTCGGCCGCTTCGACTGCTCCTTGCTTGGAGTTAAGTCGGTGCCGTTGCGGAGGAAAAAAAAGACGGTGTTCCACACAGTGGGGTACAAGTGAATGAGACGTATGAACGGCGTCCACCCAACTTCCCTCTTTCTTGCGTCAACGAATTCCTCTCTCTTTCATTGTCTTTGCCGATTTCCTCTCACACTGCTTTCATCAACACTTCTCTTGACTCAATCAGCGTCCTCTTCCATTAGCCGTTTTTAAGAAGACACCCCGCCATAGACACCGCCCCCTCGTCGCCGTCATTGCTGCCAGTGCTGTTTGGAACTTCCCGATCCAAATGTCGCTGTCTCTACCTTCTCGTAAACGTTGTCACCATCGCCTGAATGTCTTAATTACCATTGACACCGCTGTTTTGATAGCTTCGCTATTCTCTTGCTGTCTTCGATTTCTTTCCTTCTCTACTGCACCACAAACAAGCCTCGGCAACCTCTAAAGACGGCTCCACACATTCGGCATTCGCCGAGCAGCGAGCTAGCGTTCGCCTAATCCGAGCAGTTGATCTGTTCGGCGAATGTTCGCTCCCATTGATTTGTCCAAAAGACCGACATGCTGTGGGTAGGGCGAACCCTGAATGTTCATCACTCGGCAAGTAACAAGCAACTCATCCACACTACTCGAGATTCGGCGAGCGGTTGCTCGGTGTTCGCCGAATAACGAATGTATGGAGCCGCCTTAACCCTGGAGCCCCTTGCGTACATAAGATAACAAATTACATTGTAGACTGAATCTTACACTTATCACCATGGTGATTCGTTCTCTGAACCACTGTTGCTTTAGGCGGGTGGCGTCGTCGACCTCTGTCACTACTCCAACTGCTGCAATACGGCACGAGCCGCCTCCGTCGTCTGACGGTTCTTCTGCCATCTCAATCAGTGTCACTTTTACAACACGTAGCACATTGCATCCCGTGTGCCACCTTCCCGCCTTCTACATGTTACCTTAACGTCCAACAAATGCATTACTGCGACATTACTGCTCATTTCTTACCCGGCTCTAGCTGTGTCCGTAAAGTTCGCTTCTCTGCTCACCCCATTCATCCACATATTCCTCAGATCGTTACTTCCACTCTCGTCGATTGATTGATTGATTCATGTTTCCGGGCGCGTCAACTGCTCTGATCATTAGTCCCGTTAGTGTAGTGCATGTTTTTTTCTCTCTCGGGAGATGGCGGTGATCTTCCCCCGCCGGATGGCGACATCCGGCGCCGACCTACCGTCGGCTAGTGGGGTTTCCCCCTAACCAGGACTCTCCCACCAGCGGGGCACCGCCCCAGCCGGGACAAGCTCTAAGCTCCCGACCGGTCTCCCGGGATATGTGGTAGTGAAGTGCATGTTAGTGTAAGTGTGTGTGTATGGGGAGAGGAGAGGACAAGGAAGAGGAAGGAAAGATTGCGCGCGGTCCGTGGCCCGTTTGGTAGGGTACTGCTCCGGCATTCGCCTGGTGTTGATCGGAGAAACCACGGAAAACTACCGATCAGAGCAGTCGGCCGCTAGAAGTCGCCTCCAGACAGCGACTGAATTCGACCTAGCTGAAAAGCTAGTGTCGAAAATCCTGCCGCCGTCAGGACTCGAACCTAGGACCTCCCGGTCAGAGGCGCTGCACTCTCGTCGATCTGCATGCTTGAACATATTATACTTCCTCCCCCACCCACGTCCACGACCACTATTTCAAATAACACTACTAGCATCTATACCAAAACCACGGTCTCCGACATCGTTTCCACATACTTTTAAGTCTGAGTCGCGTACTGTCTCAACAGATGCAGTGCTTATATTCACCGCTACGTGTCGGTCGCCATTTTACCGTCATTTGCTGCGGCAGTCTAATCACCCCTACGTGTATTGCTATGCAACCACTGAATTTTTCCGACTTTCATCGCCCTCAATAAACGAATTCGATCACCGCCTCATGACTGCGATCAAATATAGATGATGTAGCAAATATTGCACATAGTTTTTCTGATTGTCGTTATATTATTGTGACTGATAGAGGCATCGTCAATATCGTCTTCGGCACTGCCATTAGATACATCCCTAACATTGCAAATAATATCTTCATTAGAATCATTCTCATTACAGTCACCAAATTCATCGGGATTCCCGTTCTGTCACGTCTAACTGCATCAGCGTGACCACCACCTCTCCGTGAAAGAATTTCCACCACCTCCTTCCCTTCTACCCACTCGCCGGCGCACCTGCGCGGTCCGTTGGCAGCCCTGACGCCGGCGGCGCGCGGGTTGGCAGCCGTGGCCCGCGCCTTTTGTGGGTCTGGACCGGCCATTACGGGGGCCGTGTCGCCGATAAATTCTGAAGCCCCCCCCCTGCTTCCCCTCTCGCTCCTTCCCGCCTCAGAGCAGCGTCCAAAGGAGACGGCGACGAAGAAGGCAGAGGCGTCGGGAGGAAAGAGACGACGCACCGGCGACGGCAATTAAATGACGACGGCGTCGAAAGGAAAACGCGAAGGAGTGGCCGACGCGCCAGATATCCGAGTGCGGTCGCCCTAATCACTCTCACCTGGACCGGCGCCGAGGGGAGGATGCTGGCGGTGGAGAGGGTGCGAGCGCGCGGCGGCGGCGGCGCCGGGGCCCAAGGTGGAACCGACATCCGTGGGGAATCTGGCCCTCACGACCTTGTCCCGAGAAGCGGTTTTGGAAACCCGCTGACAGCGAAGATTAAGCTGTAGGCCGCCGACTGGAAATCATGCGGCGCTCCTTACGCGCCGAAGTCGCCGCGCGCACTGCCGAAGCGTATTTCAATTACGGCGTAATGATAAGGTGGCGGGGTCGCGCTGTTTGATGCTCACTGCCGATGGAAGCTGTGATGAACGCAAATAAACGAGACGAAATCCGTCCACGCAACTTCCACTCTTTCTAGACAAATATATCTATTAAAATAAAATAACGTATTCATCCCTCAAGAGAAATTAGCAAGACATCTGGGTCTGCATTTACATAGAGGAACGACGTGGAAGAAAAATATGGAATCATATACATCATAGGAGCGACAAATTCATACAATATATTTGATTACTCGCTACGTTTCGATAGAGTGAATATTGCTCATTCACCAAACGATATTGAAGTACACTTTCAGAAATTTCCACATTACTTTTAATGTAAAGTACATGAAGCAATTATCATGTACGTACATTAAATTTAATATATAGGTACAGTAAATTTAATGTACGTGTACATTAAATTTAATGTATATATACATTAAATTTAATGCAGACAAGAAAGTTAAATCATGTACAGGTATATCAATTTCCCATTAATGTGCAAGGTACATTAAAATTCATTTACAATCGTACATTAAAACTACACTAAATTCAATGTAATTCCTGACAGTGTACATATGGAAGTGCGTTATCAGTAGCTGCAAGACACTACATCGTCCAATTATTACAAAGATATCAATAGAATTTCGAAGGAACTAGCAAATACTAATTTACTTGTGACAAATGTAACAATCTATAACGATGTCAAAATTGTAGGAAATAAAAAAGATATGTACAAATATCGAGAACAGTTCCCAAAAGATTCAAAACACCTTGTTATTAATATTTTGGAAAATTCTTAGCGGGGTAGGTGATTAATCAAACAATTATTTTCGCATTTGAACATAAGTTTTCGAATGTATATTTATTGTTGAACGTAATATTAAAGTATCAGGATCTTGCCTTTTGCCAGTCGTTGCATGAAGAGGAGGAAGCTACGAACAGCAACATAGCCTTTGGTCTTCAACAAGATTCATTCAATTTGTTAGTATTTTGAACGTATGCTCAAGGCCTCGCCGGGAATGCAAAGGGGCAAAGCGAACTACACCGGAAGTCGTAACATCAACCCTTAGCCGACGTTTCAACCCTTACTGAAGGGAAAGCGGAAATGGGGGCGCGTAAAAAACAACCCCTATACGCAACTTAACCAGCTTGGCATAATGACGATGGAGGAACTCTGAACATGGTGGTAAGGTGGCAGTCAGAAGAGAAAGCGAATAGAATAACAGGGCAGAGGGTACGCGTGCGACAGAAGAAAAGAATAGACCAAAAGGTGGTCAGGGGAGACAAATATAAATTAAGGATGAATCAAACAGAGAAAGAAAAAGAAGGGATAAAAAGAAAGTGAAGTTTCATATCCACGGAATGGCAAATATTGTTGCACTTATATTACGCTAGTGTAGTCCCTTAGTTCTTGTCGAGAGCAAAATTGCTATTGAGATGAGAGCGACCATGAACAAAAGTCTAGTGTTCAAGGGCCAATGGATATTTCCGAATAATAATTTAGATGTTCATATGATAACGTCTTAGATTTATAAAAAATTAAACTCAAGAGTCCAGAGGATAGAACGTTAAGAGAATTGAATGTTTGAGCAGTTAAAAAAAAAAAAAAAACAAAAAAAAACGGACCATTGACCGCGCGCGATCTTTCCCTTCTCTTCTTTGTCCTTTTCTCACACCTCCCTCTTACGTACACACATGCACTACATTATCACACTTGTCGGGAGCTTGTAGTTTATCCCGGCTGGGGCGGTGGCCCGCTGGTGGGAGATACCTGGTTGGAGAAAACCCGAAAACAGACGGATAAGTCGGCTCCGGACCTCGCCACCCAGTGGGGGAATATCACCACCACCTCCCACAATAAAAACATGCACTACCCTTACGAGACTAATTGCCGCGCTCGGAATCATTAATTAATCCATCAATCAATCTGCCCCAACGCTGCAGGTGGGCGGCAGGCGCTGGTGTTCACCACTACCCCGTGACCGGGAGCGGTGGCTCAGGGCATCAACTGATGTCACTGCACCGCCTCTGACCGGGAGGTCCTAGGTTCCCACTCCCCACGGCGGCAGGATTTTCGACACTAGCTTTCCAGTTGGTCGAATTCAGTCGCTGCCTCCAGGAGAATTCTAGCGGCCGGCTGCTCTGATCGGTAGTTTTCCGTGGTTTCTCCGATCAACACCAGGCGAATGCCGCAGCAGTACTCTACCAAACGGGCCACGGACCGCGCGCGATCTGTCCTTTCCCTTCCTTGTCCTATCCTCACCCCTTACACTCACACTTACACTAACATGCACTACACTACCACATACTCCGGGAGACCAGTTGGGAGCTTAGAGCTTGTCCCGGCTGGGGCGGTGCCTCGCTGGTGGGAGAGTCCTGGTTAGTGGAAAACCCCACTAGCCGACGGTAGGTCGGCGCCGGATCTCACCATCCAGCGGGGGAAGATCACCGCCATCTCTCGGGGGAAAACATGCACTACACTAACGTGAGTAATGACCAAAGCAGTTGACGCGCCCGGAAACACGAAAAAATCAATCAATCAAACCACTGCCCCGCGCCGCAAACGTGCGAGGCTGACCGCGCCTCGCCCCGCCCGCCCAGAAACGCGCGGCGTCATCCTGCGCGTGGCGCCAGCCGCCTCTCGGAGCCCGCTCTGAAGCCGCCGGGTGGGCGGGGTGGGCGGGGTGGGCGTGGCGGGGCGGGGCGCCAGGCGACGGCGCCGCGCACACAATGGGGCGGCGCGCCGGAGGCTGCTTAGCATCCCCGAGGCGCCGAGACGCATCCGGGGCGGGGCGCCGCCTCCCCTCACAACAAACCTCAAGAGTAATACGTAAATATAAATACGCTACAGAATTAAATTATTGCATATCTTAATGTTTTCTGATCCCTTTACTCAATCTGGTGTGCCCCGATGGACTCTTACTTTGCACTCCCTTTGTAAGTACTGTACAATTTCCTCCTCCCTCTCAAATCTTTCAACTTCCAATAAATGCATTGTGGTAGTCAGGGGGAAGAGTAGATCCTACGGCCTGACACTCTCCACCCAAAGATAAATTATTATTATTATTATTATTATTATTATTATTATTATTATTATTATTATTATTATTATTATTATTATTATTACTATTGGGAACCAGAGAACAGCGATGAGGAGGATGTAATAGGGAATGGAAGAAAACAAAAGTGGTAGGATTATACAAGAGTGAAAGAAATCCTTCAAGATGATGGGTGAGGGAAGAATAAATGTAAAAGATAGAAAAATAAGAAAAGTTGAGTGAAAAGAATAGAGTAGAAAGACCGCTTGTGAGTTCAGTTTATTTTTTCGAAGAGGAGAGTACATTCCCCTGACGAATTGCTTGCTGACATTGTTTAGGGCTTAAAAAAATAGATGAACCTGTTATTTAGAAATCAATGCAGTTGATTGAGTGTAATTAAGGTTAATATATATATAGCTGTCTATAAAAGTTGGTTTTAGGTATAATTAAACGTTTTTAGATGTAATTTATAAACAAGCAACTACTGTGTCTCCGAGAGGAGCAAGTTGTAAATAAATTGAATGATTAATTAATTCATTAATTTCATTGAACTAGGTAATGAATAAATATAATAATTACGTCAATATTAAGACCAATAGTGACTGACTTGAATCAAAATTGGAAGCCAGAACATATGGGAATATAAACACATGACTGTATATTTTAACATACACGAGGATATGATAACTTAACGAGTCATACACGGACGAGAGAAATTATTTGAAAATTTACAATGCACGAGATATATTTAACAACGCCATTCTATGGATGAAATTACTTCCAAGAGCTTGAAAATGCGCCTAATTTGAATTTTATTAACGTATTGCATTCAAATCCTTTTAATGTATTTTTAAACTACGGTCCCATTTTTTATTATTTCGGGCAACATTTTGTAATATAATGCGGTGTACGAAATAATACACATTTATGATCGTATATTCAGTTTCCACAACAATGAAACAATTATTTATTAACAATTATATCTGTGCTGAGAAAAAAGTTTGACCTCCTCCGGAACAGGGATCATTGTGTCAAGGGATGGCATTAATTATAAGAGGTCTTGGCTCCAGAGTACAATGCCATATCGGGGAATGGGCAACGAACTGCTAAATATAGTTCACGAGTAGTCAGAGATATGCTGTGAACTGATGGTTTTGTATTGTTTTATTGCAGAAGAGTTTTAATTATAAGCGTTGCGTCACGCAGCAAGCGTTGTGAATGAAACATTCAATTACTATTCAAAATTCATTTTATGCAAAGTGACGTAATGTATGGGAATTAAGTTTATTAGCATTCAATAGTTGCCTATAGACGTAACGTGTAGTAAAGTGCTGTTGAACACGTGTTTTTGAATACGGGCACAATATAGCGAAAGAGATAAACACTAATATAGTTTGCAAATGAATTTATTCTCCTAGTTTGGTATTTCTACAAAACGCAGGTAGCGTGAAATACTACTAGCAGAACTGAAATTAACTGAAACTGTATTTATAACAACAAATATTAATAACGTAACATTCAATACATTTCTTAACATCGAAAGGTGCGTCTTTACAAACCAAACAACAAAATACGCTTTAGAAAACCACAAGTTTTGGAGGGCCATAAGAAAAATTTAATTTTTTAATTTTTATTTTATTTTCACTGGCTAAAAAGCAGTAAAACCTACAGATATAGCAGTGTTACCTACTACAGCCAGACACCCTAATTCCCAAAACAACGCAGTCTAAGGAGTTACAAGTAGTTAGAGCTCACGTTTGCAAATTCGAATGAATGTTACTGATTATTATTTTAAATATAAATGAATATCTAGCAAAATAACATTAATATTAACTCGAAACAAGTATTCAAGAAGGATAGAGTAAAACTAATTTACCAGCTGTACTAGCACAAATTCCGTTAAAAATTCTTATTCAATACACTTCGGACAGAGTGTAACGTGAAAGAATGAAAATCCTGGAAAGGTTTAGAGAATTTCCATAATAGAAGCAGTACCACCAAACTACGAACACAAACAAAACCTGAAGCGTGCGCTAGGCATCAGGGAAGGCAACGAGCTGAGTGAGTCACCCAGAGCACGCTAGTCGTAATGCCAGGCAGGTATTGGATCAACCGACATCTTGAATACGGAGCAGGATCGCTAAACACTCGCTTTTGTCGTAGGACTATTAAATATTCATGTTGAAATATGGCTCTCTCAGCTTCTCCACCACCTTCTGTGAATAGGGGGGCGTACCCCGAAGAGTATCGTCTGAAGAGCAAGTCACGCTCTTTAAAATGGGGGCGTCCCAACCTCTGCAGGTGTGCCACCATTCCCTCTGCATATGCAGTTGAACGAACCCGAGCACCTGGCGAGCCTGATGCCCTTTTAATTGAAAATCTTTTGTTATGTTTTATTTAAACCCCACTCTCTCGAGGCCGTTAGGTGTGTCTTCCTGAGTATTACAGTCGTAGTTTTATGTGCCCACTAGAATATTCGTTAATCTTGCATTCATCCAGTCGGTGATTGCTAAGAGAGCACTGACTCTTTACTCAGAAAATGACTATTAAAATGTAATATTGTAATCAGTTTTTTGTATATATACTAATGATAGCACTCTATAAACGTGTTACAATAAAGTTTAATTAATGAATAAGGATAGAAGTTTTACCTAGAGTGTCTCGAGAAGGACCATAATTATACTTTAATAGTCTCTAATTTGAACCTATTTTTAACTGCAATACGAAAACAAATAGTATAATCCAATTATTTTCTTTTCAAATTATTTCCATAAAAGTACAAACGCAATACGACGTTCACAATCCCAGCCATATAGTCATGTGAGCAGTATTCATGTGAGTGGTCAATATTTATGTGAACAGTGTCCAGTAGTGGTGAGCAATATGTAAAAAAAAAACAACAACTGAGAAAGTTGAAGGCTAACAGCAGAACTGACCACAGCGCTACATTTGCAGTCAAGAAATACTTTGCCCAACTTGTAGGGAAGAAAACCATAATACAAAATTTACAAATATTATCCGGTTTAACATCCATCTTATCTTGAACACATTTACCCGTCTTAAATGCTACTAGCAATTATTCACGAGAAAGTCCACATCTGGGATTGGCAGGTTCGCCACGTGGACATCAGACCTTTCCCAGAAGGTCCTTCACCTCTGTCAGGGCCATTCGGACATACCCTTAACGACTTCAGCCACATTTGACGTGTTTATGACCGTACCTGCTTCGCCCGCAACGAGGATTCGCAATTCCCTCCCACTGGGGTGCATCGTTAACTTAGCCAGGAGTCAAAAACCCACTCCCACTCCGCCGCCCCCACTCACCCCCAATCCCACTGCCTTCCCACCCCCGCGGCACGCTAACGGCCCTTGGGTGACATGTTTACAACCCCCGCTCCCGCCCCCGAACGCAAAATCCGGCGTCCTCTCGGTCGCCCACGACCCCCCTCGTTCATAGTTCTTTTCCCGTCCCGAGAGCTCAGGTACGCGGCTGTCAGCGTCCGGGGCCGGTCTTTAGACGGGGACCAAGGACTCCCCGGCGCGGGTTTTGGTCCTTTGGCACGTTTGGCGCCATTGTGGTTCCGCGGGGGAGGCCACGATTTTACGCAAAACAAATAAAAAGCCCCGGCCGTGACGCTGCGGCCTCCGCAAACGCGGCGCGGCGCGGCGCCCTGTCACGCGTGGAGATCGCCCGGGGGAGATTTCTCCGGAGGAGGTTGCACAACTGAATAAATGGACCAGAAGCCCGGTCCGTCCGTACGCGCTCCGGAATTGATTTGTCACGCGGTTTGTCCTCGGGGAGGCAACAGCAGAATGGACGATTCATCAAGAGCTATGCCAGGGCCGGGGTCAGGCGGAGTCGCACTATAACTTGTTTCCAATGGACGAAACCTCCGAAAAACTCTTAATTGTCTACTAAATTACGTTTGTACTGTGTAAAAAGACATTATTGTGACACTAAATGTTTGTTTATCGTAATGCAATTCACGTATAAAATAAAAATATTGCTCTATTTGAACATTTAGAGTTTTAAATATAATTGTTGGTAGTTGCATTATGTAAGTTTCTTTAAGTTGAGACTATTCTTATGTCAATCATTTTACGGGATGTAAAAATACTTTCAAACTGAGAATATGTGTAGAGTAGTATTACTTTCTTAGCTTGCATGGCCAGAAATAAAGTGTTCAGAGGTAAATTTTGGTCAGTGGAAATAATGGCCCTATTTGTAGACTCGTGAGGAGGAATTGCAAACATTACAGCAAATTTATTAAATTGTAATAGCTAACACAAATTACATTGGGACAGATATATTCGTGAAGGATTCCCCTTGAGAAAGGCAATAAAATTATATTCTACGAATTAGCACAAAAAAAAAAAAAAAACAGCATGAACAAGAACAGAGTAAAAAATAGACATTTTATGAAACAAAGTCACCCTTATAGGATTAAGGGAAAAAGTACTTGTAAATGTCCAAGAGTATCCACAAAAATTGGAGAGAGCGTATCAGAAATAATGTCAAACTTTATTACCATCTGCAAATCGGTAAAACGATAGAAATGGTAGGGCCCAAAAAATGTATGGAACAATAATTTGGACTCTACTGATGGTTTAAATAGCGGGAATATCATCTAAATACCTAGCTCTTCATTAGGAGAACGAAGAAGGAATGAAAAAAGACGAAGAGGGAGCGGAGGAAAGGTTGGAGGGGGAGGGCAAGGGGAAGAAAGGAGTAATGAGGTTGAGGAGGACGGTGAGAGAAGAGATCAAAACTTGGAAGACGAGAAGAACTGTGGAAAGACTGACGAAGTCGTTCGAAGAGATGGAGGGTGACGAGAAAAAAGAAGAATACGGTGAAGGGAAGGAAGGAGAAGAAGTACGAGAAAGAAAGATCGGAAGGAGAAGAAAGTGAAGAAGGTGAAAGGGAGGAACGGGGCGGATCCCCCTCTCCTCTTCTCAGAATATCCCACTCCTCAAAGAAGCAGCCATTCCCCAGCAGAGGCATAGCGGAATCCCCACACGTGCTTCCGGCGCCAGCGATCGCCTGGAGAGCGCGAGGGCCATGGGGCGCCGCGCCAGCTGCCCACTTGATCGGCGCCTCGGAGACGACGCCGCCGAGCTATCGGGGCGCGTGGCGTGGCGCGGCGCGGCGCGGCGCGGCCAAAGTCCACGCCTCTCAGTGGACCATGCAAGCTACGCCTCCATTCACGATAATGACGATAACAATAATGATATAATAATAATATGAATAATAATAATAATAATAATATGAATAATAATAATAATAATAATAATAATATGAATAATAATAATAATAATAATAATAATAATAATAATAATAATAATATGAATAATAATAATAATGAAATAATTATAATATCGACAAATGTAGAAGATGTGGTAACAACGGAGAGTCTATCGATTACATAATGGCTGAGTGTAGTACTTCGTCAGAGAGTGCCTATTTAGGCAGATATAACCAAGCGGCAAAACTCATTCACCGAGAACTAGGAAAGAAACTTGGAATGTTGGGGAATAATGCTCCAGCATACTACAAGTATGAACCAGATGCTGTGCTCGAGGCGAAGACGCACGTCGTATACAGGGATCGGCCTATTATTACGGATAACACGGTTGATCATAACCGCCCTGACATCCTCATAATAGACAAAGAAAAGAAAACAGCCTCTATAATCGATGTTGCACTCCCGTTGACTGCGGAAGTCCGAAGCAGAAACATTCAGAAAATATGAGAATTTGGCAACTGAATTAAAAAACATTTGGAAGTTGCATGAAATCTCCTATTTCCCCAATGTTATATCCGTTGAAGCAGTCGACACCAGGAACTTTAAAATAAATCTGGAGAATTTGGATATCAAGATTTTTGATGAAGCCCAGAAAGCCACACTTCTTCAAACATGTCATATTGTCAGGAAATTTCTAAATGCATGACATTCATGTAGATCAGGATGAATTTCCTTCTTGCACAGTCCGAGCCTAGTCCTATAACATCAATTGGACAGGTGATAGATTTTCCTGCTAAAGCAGAGAAAGTGTGAATAATTGTAATAATAATAATAATAATAATAATAATAATAATAATAATAATAATAATAATAATAATAATAATAATCTTTTTTAAAAAACAAATTCCTATATTTTTATTATAAATACCCTAAAATTCCTTGAACTTCCTTACTAATCAACAATCCAGTGGCGATAGTAATACTAATTTTCTTTTTAGACTGCATCTATTTATTACTTTGTGTGCGTTTTTCAATTATTTTTACAACTAGAAATGCATATATTTTCTACATTAATAATCATTCGACTTATAAGCATTGAACAAAATCCCTAATAACTATTAGTATTAGGCTATGCTACTTCGCTAGCGTGGCTCCCAAAAATCCAAGGCATGAAACTTCAGCAATAAATGTATGCAAAATACGTTTTGGATGTGAACACAAATATTCTTCACGAATTGTTTTGCTTTAACAGTTTTTCTTAAATTTCATTTCCTCATCTAATAATGGATGCAGCTCAAGATTCCAATTTTTCTACTCGTTCCACCTCCCTAATAAATGTATTGTACTGCAAACTGATCAATCAGAATATGATTGACACTGAGAGAAGCATACATCCAAACAGAATATGAAACATACGAGTAAAAAATCTGGAAATAATTCAACGAAATTAAAAGAAAATATTGGAAATCTATCCAGACCATTAAAGTGTCATTCTTAAAACAATACAGATGGAATATTTACTTTGTGAAGTTTAAATTGAATTTTACGTCTAGTGTAAGACAGAAATAAAACGAGAAAGAAAAAAATGTCCTACCATAGCATTCGTTTCCTGAACTTACTCTACATATTTTCATGCTGTTCTTTCCCAGAGCTGATATACCGTACCCTCAGTGACCTCTGACTACATATTTGTAGTTGATGTCTGAATGTTCTCTGAGCAAGTCCTTCTGAAAGGAAAGTTCCAGACGAAAACGGCACCCAGATCTTAAATGAAATACTTTTCTAAACAATATTTTGTAATGAACACGCCAATTTGATGATCCAAAGATTAATCTTTGATCAAATATACCCATATCTTTCTGATTTGATTAGCAAACCTCAGGAGAGACCACAATACAAAATCTTGTAAACATCAATGATAAAAACATTTCAAACTCAATTTCAACTTTTGAAAATGATCTTCCTCTTCAGGTTGTTAAATTCTATGAATGTTTTGATTCAGACGAAAAATTATTAAAACATCTTACGAAAATCTTAATTTCTTGTCCATTTCTATCCGTATTTCTTGGCGAGTCATTGATCACGTAACAATTCCGACGTCAACCCTTTTCTAGACACACTATACAATGGCAGTTATCTTTACGTTTTATCAGAGGTTCTGGTTACAATGTTATTAGGATGAACAAGTCAATTAGCGACTATATCAGCCTTACAATGTCATTACTTTCGAGAAGTATGCGATTTAATAATGGTACGAGATACCAGCACTGAGAATCCTACTCTTCTTTAGTATTCCAGAATACGTGCCTTTTAGAATTCCAGTTTTTTTACACTGCTGTCCGCTCGTCAACTTGCCCGATTTGTTCCACTTCTCTGCCCTGACTTAAGTACGCCACATTCTCCCTATGTTGCAACTCCATGACAGAGATAGCCACTGTAGAGCGGACAGACACAAAAAAATATATAAACGTTTTAATGCGCGTGAAAAATTCCCATATCCTGTACAGAGAATAGTCCTTTTGAGCGAGCAATATGAAAATAGATGACCTAAAGTGTGAACGTGGTACAAATTTCAAACATCAAGAAAGTTTTCAGAGTTACGCTAATCAGAAAATATAACGCACTTTCCAAAACAGTAAGCCAAACTTAAAAAATATATTTATTTCTCCAGAAGCATCGTGGTCAATTTCCCAGGATCGATTAATCAAGAGACATAACGAGAGCGGGAATTTTATTAGGTTATTCGGAGTAGAGCCAATCGTCCCAGATCAATTCAGATAATACTTCAGAGAAGTAGCTTAGGTAAGTGGAACTACAGAAGCTAATTTTCAGTTTGAAAGTTCATTGTCCTGTTCGACTATTGCATTACAATCGGGTTTTACAGAAGGGATGGGAAGTAGTACAGGGAAATGGACATGGTAATTATATAATATAACGACTAGGTAATTTTGCAAGTGCTTTTTACATGTCCTGTACAGATAAATCAAGAACATTCTTATAGATTTGAAATGATCAGAAATCCTACCAGTGTTCATATTTCTGGTTTCTTTCAATACTTCATTACTTCCTCATTGTTCCATCTATATGAAATTTCAGATGACTGATACTGGTCACAAGGATTATTTGTGCCGAATTAGACTAAGGTCAATTTGAAAAGGCTCACAATTTCCTCAAATTACTTGAGCAAATCTATTTCAGAATGTTCATATTAAAAGCGATCCTATTGGCAAATGTGTACCTGAAGATGCGAAAAAATTATTTCGCGAAACGTCGTACACATAACAAACGTATTTTAAAATTCAAATTTATGTAGTTTAATTGATGTATTTCCATTTTAATCTATTCCAATGGTTGTCTCAAATTTAATGATACAGAAAATAAGTAACAACTACTTATAGACAATCAATATAGATTAATAAATAACAAAAATGGTCCCATTAAATAACAAAATGCATTCTGGGAATTACTGTTCAGTAGAGGAACATTTTCGTGGTAATAAATCGAACAGATCGAACAGAATATCTAAAGCACAAAGAACCAATCCTCCAAAATTGTTTGAGGGTGAATATTTCCGCTTCTTCCCTGCATCACATTACCCACACAAAGTTCGTTCTACCAAATATCAAAACAAATTACTAAGTTGACGCCGCATTTGTTGTGACAATCCGGGCAGCGATTCCAAATCCGTAAAGAACCCAGCATTCCTTCAGCCTCGCGGATTCCAGACGCGAAATAAACACGAAGCGGTGTAGGGCGGGCCGCAAGGAGCACAATGGCAGGCAGCGAGGCGCTCGCGGCGGCAGCGGCAATGGCGGCTACCTGAGCTCAAAGGCTTAGCGGCATTACCGCCCCCGCACCGCGCCGAAAAGCGCTGGAAGAGGGTGGGCAGGGGAGAGGAGGAGCGCGGGGGGGGGGGAGACCGGCGGTAACGGACCGCTGCGGATTTGGAGCTGCACCGGTGGCTGGGGCAACGCGGCGGTCACAGTGGAGACGATTTTGTCCGAAATTTCGGACGTCTGACGGCCGACGGACAGAACTAAATAAAAGAGATCTTCGTTTCCCAGTAGATGTTTCCGGAAGCTGAGGAAAGGGTCGTTCTGGTTCACTATGACCATTTCTATCACGTTGTTGACCGAATACGGAACGTTAGACAAAAACGGTCGATGGAAATTTCCGCCAAAATAGAACCTACTACCTTACGGCTGGAGCAGAGAGAACCTCCATAAAGTTAGCATTGCAAAGTTTTGGAAAATGCCAGAAATTAATCCAAGAAGTGTCTCCTATTTGTTGTTAATTTGTTACGAAAAAAATCGATTTCGAAAAAAAATCATGTTAGCTATTTTCCGGTGAAAGTTTTAGAGCGAGGAATTTTCTTTTTGCGCAAATAATTTCCAAAAAGAAAAGTTCCCATTTAATTATATTTTACATATCTATGTAAATCTTGATTTTCTTACACTTCTCTGATAATGGTATATCAAGTCGAATTTTGGGTATTCTTTACGGACAATTTTTTGTTTTCGCATCAAATTTGCAACATAAGCGATAAATATTTAGATTAATTTCTGGTGTTTCCGAAAACATGCTGACGCTAACTTAACGGAAGTGTCAACAGAGGCAAAAGCCCTGAGAAGGAAAAAAAACATTGGAAGAAATTTCTTGGTTTGTAACCATATTTTTAACTGCGTTTTTTCAACAAAACGCAAGTAAGAAATGTGTTTAGGACTTCATTTTTTCCTTGTTGAAACAAACCCTGAAATAATCCGTAGTTTATGGAAAGCAAGTCCATTTTCCATTCCAGAGCATGCAGAAATTATTTTCAACCGCGAAATGTTGGACGCATTCGTTAAGAAAATTAACGATGATAGTAATAAATGCAGCGTCATTTAAACAATGGTGTTGCTTTTGTCTGAGAAAAATAAAATATTGCATCGAATAGCTTTTAAGTAATTGAAACAATCGTAAATTGTTTTTCTGATAAAAAGTGAATGGTGACTCGACAGCAATGCACACAATTGACTCTGTGCAGAGTACACAATTGGCAATTTCCTCTTACGGGGAATATTCGTGATAAAAATACTGAAACGCATAAGGCGTATTACGAAAGAATTTGGAGATGTGTGTAACAGCTGTTTTTACACAAGCAAAATTTCTTTAATTGTCATACCTAATTTCATTTAAATATATGGATTTGACATATTTTATTTTTGCAGTTTTTATAATTAATGCGACGCTTCAATTCAGTGACGCCTATTTTACATGTCGGTACTCAGGGCATCAGGCCTGGTCTTCCGTCTGCCCACGCAAATTTCGCTATGCTCCTTTCGCCATCTTGCGGAGTAAAGACGGACGACGAAATAGCCGATTTGAATTTAGTGAAGAGGCCTCTTGAGACTTTAGTTCAGAGGTCGGCTTGAGAATCTTTTACACAGCAGTAAATCTACAACATGGGACAGTCTGCTTTATTTCCCCTTCCGAAGGAACGCGTACGAAGAATTTCTTCGTCCGATACGCTAACCGTTACAGCACCGACACCGCAACCGTTATTCGTTAAACACAAAAAAGAGAAAAATTGTTTATCATTTTGGCACGGTCCACGCCCTTCATGTTTTTCTTCGGTAGGTGGGCGCAAGTGCGGGCCCTTGTATCCAGCCCCGAGCCGCACCCTGGAGCCCTTTCGCCCTCTGCCGGTGGGGCGGAAAATGAGGCGCGCTCCGCTGGCCAGCATGCGAGGGCGGCCGCGCGCGTCGGAGACAGACAGCAGACAGTCGTCCATGCGAGGAGACGCGCTAAACAGAGATTGGCTGTAATTGTCCACCCGACGACAGCCTCGGTCTAGTTAGCCACGCGTCCGCTCACCCGATGGTCGTGCTCGGGACTAACAAGGCAGGAAAAAACCACAACTGGGAGAGTTGCCGAAATAAACTCTTTGAAACCATTAGGATCCTACCCTTACCAACATCACAAATGAAATGGTCATCGAGAATAATGGTAGTGTAGAAGCGAGGAAAGCGTCGATCAACAGAACATGAATGACACGAACAGTTCTGTAAATGGGTGGGATTTGCACATTTGGTAGTGATATGAAAAAAAAGAGAGAGATCTCCTGAGCAAAGATTTTTGGAAACTTGGCACTAGTGCTAAGAGCGAGACTATGCTGAAATGTTCAGCTAAAATTGTGACTGCAATAAAGAAAACCATTACTTTTGTCTGATCAGTTTCAATTGATCTTAATGTAACGTGGTAAGGAATTAGGTGATTTGTACAGTTGAAATAAAATAAAAGGAAAGTGAGTAAGGCTGTCTAAAAAAAGTGTGACACATGTGGTAAAAGTGACTTTATTATTTGAAAGTATAGAAGAAGTGACTTTCATCGCTCGAATCATAAATAACCATTTTAATTATTTCTAATAGTTTAGTAGTAATAATATACAATATTTTCAAGAATACCAATAGAAAGAATATCAAATCTTATTGTGAAACTATACACGACTTTTTCGTCAGTAACCGAAGTCTGACATTCAGTTCACATGAAACAACCATCATGAATAAACGCGTGAGAGAAACTTCCATTTTTTTCTTTTTTCTAAGGGGAGATAAAGGACACAAACTAAAATCTTTTGTTACGATTTTTTTTATTATAACTCCTGGCAACTTCATTTCATTACATTATTCATGTAACCAGTATGTAAAAATGCACTGTAAATGTCCAATTATTAAACAAAAACTGGTGCACTGACCCTGTACAAATTAAAACAAAGAGAGCAGACCCCAATCACATACCTAAAATTTGAAAAAAGTGAATAAACACGACGCCATGTCGAAAAAATCAGCAGCAACTAATAGAGGAAAACGAACATGGCAGTAACCTAAGTAACCTAGTTAGTCACACAAATTATGCGCACGCAACACTTGGGCAAGAACATTGTCATCAGAGCAGCAAGGAACATGTGCTAATAAGTATCAGCGGGATGTTTTCTATACAGTTTCGCACTGCCAGGAGCAAAAGAAGCTCGCCAAAGAACCCGCCGGGATCACCCATAACGTATTATCGCGGGCAATAAACCTCGGAAAAAAAGCCGCCGCGACAAGGGGACGCCAAAGGGGGGCTGGAAATTGCCAGAATTAGCATGACGTCACTAAAGAGGGCGGCGCCGGCGGCGCCGACCACGAAGGAAGGCAGGCGGCGTCGGACAGGAAGACGTCTCACTATCACGAAGAGAGTGCCTCCGTGGAATAAGGAAAGGCTCCCGATCGTTTTCTCTGTAATTATTTGCTTTTTCTGTACCCCCTCCTAACTACCTCTCGGGCTCCCTCCACGCCCCTCAACCGCTAGCTCGGGAACCATCACGCAACTCGCATTTTGTCCGTTAATTTCTTTATCAGCGCCGCCGCGCCGACCGCACAGTGCGCATGCGCGGGTAGAGAGGTGCGCGCGCCGTGCGCCTGCGCGGACACTCACCTTCCGTGAAATGGGCGCCGCGCCGGCCGACAAGATGGCGCTCCTCGCTACGACAGCACATACCTTCTCGCATTATTTCTAAATTTGCACGTTTTGATAATTCGGAGGCTTTAACGCAAATGTGACCTACGACATTTTAAGCATTCTTTGTTCTATCTGTGCAAAAAAAAAAAAAAAAAAAAAAGATTTTTGAGAAAATGTTTTTATACGTTGCTTTATTTTCCAGCACAAATTACGGGAACACTTCTCGATTTTTCATAATCCCGTTTTGCCTCGAATACGCGTTGTCCTGGGAGTGTAGTTGAAAGCAGTTTTAACAAAAAAGAAAACTTTCAGACTAATGCAATAGAAGTTCCTGTATTCATTTTGTATAAATCTTTCGATATAGAGTTGCGGAGATCTTGAGATGGACACAAAGTGAATTATCTCGTTCTATAATATTCTTAATGCTATTTCCTCCTTCTCCTCCCTTAATAAAAGACTTAGTCCAGTATAGTTTATACGTAAATAAATTATATTTTGGAAACGTATTAATTTTCTCCATAAAATGGATTGAAAAGTAGTATTTGATTTCAGCCTCCTCGGCAGAAAAGGTTAAATGTTTCAATTCTTGAAACGTTCGAAGGCCGCCAGTGCTCCATAGAAGTCGACCGAAGAAGTTGAAACGAACGTATCCTGAAAGCAATTAACGGAGATGATAAATTATTTTTTTTAGTCCAGAGTTCTCAATAATTTAATTCAACCATTCTCAAGATATACCTTTCAGCGGGTAGCAATTACGTGTCCAGTATTTCCTCAATTCAATAACTGAACTCCCCAGAAACGTGCGCGTCCAATTGGTTTCTCGAGAGTCGCTGAGCAAAGAGCCAGCTAAATGCTCAGTTTCATTGGAAGCGAGTGTAGCAGCGGCCGCCGCTGGGCGAAGCATCTCCTCACACCGCGGGCGAGGCCTCCCCGAAATTTGTTCCGAGGCACCTGCACCTGCGAGCGGCGGGCGGGCAATGGGCGATTCGCGGGCCCGGGGCAGTGGGGGAGAGGGGGAGGTGGGCGAGGGGCGCTACCTGCTCTGCGCCGCACGCACCTGCGCCATCGCCCTCGCGCCCACCGCCCGGCGGGCGATCGAGATGAGAGGCTGGCCGGGCGGGAGGGGCGGGGCGGGGCGGGGCGGGGTGGGGTGAAGTGGGCAGGCGGGCGGGGCAGAGCGGGGTGGGCAGGCGGGAGGGGTGAGGCAGGGCGGGCAGGCGGGAGAGTTGGGGCAGGGCGGGACGGGGCAGGCAGGCGGGCGGGGGAGGCGTGTAGGCGGGTGGGGCAGGGCGGGGCGGGCAGGTGGGAGGTGTGGAGCAAGGCGGGGAGGCGGGTGGGGTGTGGCAGGGCGGGGTGGGACGGGGAGGCGTGTGGGGCGGGGAGGAGCAGTGCGGAGGGGGGCGCGGCGGAGGGG